>CATORF010000072.1:0-83052 GCA_951804975.1 Anthophora plumipes
AAATGCATATTTCAGCTGGAAACCCCACGAAAACCAAGTTATCGGCGGCTCTACATATCAAACGCACTGTGGAGTGGTAAAAACACCAGAAAACTTGTTTTTTCGCATTAAATAGCTCGAAACGAGCGATCTAGATGATTCTGCATACTTCGGACAGAAGTCTCACCAAGATTATCGCAGAAAATGCATATCTCAGCTTGAAACCCGACGAAAACCGAGTTATCTCCGGTTCTGCACATCAAACGTACCGTGGAGTGGTGAAAACACCAGAAAACGTGTTTCTAGCATTATGTAGCTCGAAAAGAGCGACCTCGATGATTCAGCATACTTCGGACAGAAGTCTCACCAAGATTATCGCAGAAAATGCATATCTCAGCTTGAAACCCCACGAAAACCAAGATATCGCCCGTTCTGCATATCAAACGCGCTGTGGAGTGGTGAAAACACCGGATAAGGTTTTTCTCGCATTAACTAGCACGAATAGAGCGATCTCGATGTTTCAGCATACTTCGGCCAGAAGTCTCACCAAGATTATCGCAGAAAATGCATATCTCACCTTGAAACCCCACGAAAACCAAAATATCGCCGGTTCTGCATATCATACGCACTGTGCAGTGGTGAAAACACCAGATTACGTGTTTCTCGCATTAAATAGCTCGAAAAGAGCGTTCTCGAAGATCCTGCATACTTCTGACAGAAGTCTCACCAAGATTATCGTAGAAAATGCATATCTCAGCTTGAAACCCGACGAAAACCGAGTTATCTCCGGTTCTGCACATCAAACGTACCGTGGAGTGGTGAAAACACCAGAAAACGTGTTTCGCGCATTAAGTAGCTCGAAAAGAGCGTTCTCGAAGATTCTGCATACTTCTGACAGAAGTCTCACCAGGATTATCGTAGAAAATGCATATCTCAGCTTGAAAGCCCACGAAAACCAAGATATCTCCGGTTCTGCATATCCAACGAACTGTGGAGTGGTGAAAACCCCAGAAAACGAGTTTCTCGCATTAAATAGCTCGAAAAGAGCGCTCTCGATGTTTCTGCATACTTGGGACAGATGTTTCACCAAGATTATCGTAGAAAATGCATACTTCAGCTTGAAACCCGACGAAAACCAAAATATCGCCGGTTCTGCATATCAAACCAACTGTGGAGTGGTGAAAACACCAGATAACGAGTTTCTCGCATTAAATAGCTCGAAAAGAGCGTTCTCGAAGATCCTGCATACTTCTGACAGAAGTCTCACCAAGATTGTCGTAGAAAATGCATATCTCAGCTTGAATCCCGACGAAAACCGAGTTATCTTCGGTTCTGCACATCAAACGTACCGTGGAGTGGTGAAAACACCAGAAAACGTATTTCGCGCATTAAGTAGCTCGAAAAGAGCATTCTCGAAGATTCTGGATACTTCTGACAGAAGTCTCACCAGGATTATCGTAGAAAATGCATATCTCAGCTTGAAACCCGACCGAAACCAAGATATCTCCGGTTCTGCATGTCAAACGTACTGTGGAGTGGTGAAAACACCAGAAAACGTGTTTCGTGAATTAAGTAGCTCGAAATGAGCGTTCTCGAAGATTCTGCATACTTCTGACAGAAGTCTCACCAGGATTATCGTAGAAAATGCATATCTCAGCTTGAAAGCCCACGAAAACCAAGATATCTCCGGTTCTGCATATCCAACGAACTGTGGAGTGGTGAAAACCCCAGAAAACGAGTTTCTCGCATTAAATAGCTCGAAAAGAGCGCTCTCGATGTTTCTGCATACTTCTGACTGAAGTCTCACCAAGATTATCGCAGAAAATGCATATCTCAGCTTGAAACCCCACGAAAACCAAGATATCGCCGGTTCTGCATATCATACGCACTATGGAGTGGTGAAAACACCAGACAACGTGTTTCTCGCATTAAATAGCTCGAAACGAGCGTTCTCGAAGATCCTGCATACTTCTGACAGAAGTCTCACCAAGATTATCGTAGAAAATGCATATCTCAGCTTGAAACCCGACGAAAACCGAGTTATCTCCGGTTCTGCACATCAAACGTACCGTGGAGTGGTGAAAACACCAGAAAACGTATTTCGTGAATTAAGTAGCTCGAAAAGAGCGTACTCGAAGATTCTGCATACTTCTGACAGAAGTCTCACCAGGATTATCGTAGAAAATGCATATCTCAGCTTGAAACCCGACCGAAACCAAGATATCTACGGTTCTGCATGTCAAACGTACTGTGGAGTGGTGAAAACACCAGAAAACGTGTTTCGTGCATTAAGTAGCTCGAAAAGAGCGATCTAGATGATTCTGCATGCTTCTGACTGAAGTCTCACCAATATTATCGCAGAAAATGCATATCTCAGCTCGAAACCTCACGAAAATCAAGATGTTGCCGGTTCTGCATATCAAACGCACTGTGGAGTGGTGAAAACACCGGAGAAGGTTTTTCTCACATTACCTAGCACGAATAGAGCGATCTCGATGTTTCAGCATACTTCGGACAGAAGTCTCACGAAGATTATCGCAGAAAATGCATATCTCACCTTGAAACCCCACGAAAACCAAAATATCGCCGGTTCTGCATATCATACGCACTGTGGAGTGGTGGAAACACCACATTACGTGTTTCTCGCATTAAATAGCTCGAAAAGAGCGTTCTCGAAGATCCTGCATACTTCTGACAGAAGTCTCACCAAGATTATCGTAGAAAATGCATATCTCAGCTTGAAACCCGACGAAAACCGAGTTATCTCCGGTTCTGCACATCAAACGTACCGTGGAGTGGTGAAAACACCAGAAAACGTGTTTCTAGCATTATGTAGCTCGAAAAGAGCGACCTCGATGATTCAGCATACTTCGGACAGAAGTCTCACCAAGATTATCGCAGAAAATGCATATCTCAGCTTGAAACCCCACGAAAACCAAGATATCGCCGGTTCTGAATATCAAACGCACTGTGGAGTGGTGAAAACACCGGATAAGGTTTTTCTCGCATTAACTAGCACGAATAGAGCGATCTCGATGTTTCAGCATACTTCGGACAGAAGTCTCACCAAGATTATCGCAGAAAATGCATATCTCACCTTGAAACCCCACGAAAACCAAAATATAGCCGGTTCTGCATATCATACGCACTGTGCAGTGGTGAAAACACCAGATTACGTGTTTCTCGCATTAAATAGCTCGAAAAGAGCGTTCTCGAAGATCCTGCATACTTCTGACAGAAGTCTCACCAAGATTATCGTAGAAAATGCATATCTCAGCTTGAAACCCGACGAAAACCGAGTTATCTCCGGTTCTGCACATCAAACGTACCGTGGAGTGGTGAAAACACCAGAAAACGTATTTCGTGAATTAAGTAGCTCGAAAAGAGCGTACTCGAAGATTCTGCATACTTCTGACAGAAGTCTCACCAGGATTATCGTAGAAAATGCATATCTCAGCTTGAAACCCGACCGAAACCAAGATATCTCCGGTTCTGCATGTCAAACGTACTGTGGAGTGGTGAAAACACCAGAAAACGTGTTTCGTGCATTAAGTAGCTCGAAAAGAGCGATCTAGATGATTCTGCATGCTTCTGACTGAAGTCTCACCAATATTATCGCAGAAAATGCATATCTCAGCTCGAAACCTCACGAAAATCAAGATGTTGCCGGTTCTGCATATCAAACGCACTGTGGAGTGGTGAAAACACCGGAGAAGGTTTTTCTCACATTACCTAGCACGAATAGAGCGATCTCGATGTTTCAGCATACTTCGGACAGAAGTCTCACGAAGATTATCGCAGAAAATGCATATCTCACCTTGAAAACCCACGAAAACCAAAATATCGCCGGTTCTGCATATCATACGCACTGTGGAGTGGTGAAAACACCACATTACGTGTTTCTCGCATTAAATAGCTCGAAAAGAGCGTTCTAGAAGATCCTGCATACTTCTGACAGCGGTCTCACCAAGATTATCGTAGAAAATGCATATCTCAGCTTGAAACCCGACGAAAACCGAGTTATCTCCGGTTCTGCACATCAAACGTACCGTGGAGTGGTGAAAACACCAGAAAACGTGTTTCTAGCATTATGTAGCTCGAAAAGAGCGACCTCGATGATTCAGCATACTTCGGACAGAAGTCTCACCAAGATTATCGCAGAAAATGCATATCTCAGCTTGAAACCCCACGAAAACCAAGATATCGCCGGTTCTGAATATCAAACGCACTGTGGAGTGGTGAAAACACCGGATAAGGTTTTTCTCGCATTAACTAGCACGAATAGAGCGATCTCGATGTTTCAGCATACTTCGGACAGAAGTCTCACCAAGATTATCGCAGAAAATGCATATCTCACCTAGAAACCCCACGAAAACCAAAATATAGCCGGTTCTGCATATCATACGCACTGTGCAGTGGTGAAAACACCAGATTACGTGTTTCTCGCATTAAATAGCTCGAAAAGAGCGTTCTCGAAGATCCTGCATACTTCTGACAGAAGTCTCACCAAGATTATCGTAGAAAATGCATATCTCAGCTTGAAACCCGACGAAAACCGAGTTATCTCCGGTTCTGCACATCAAACGTACCGTGGAGTGGTGAAAACACCAGAAAACGTGTTTCGCGCATTAAGTAGCTCGAAAAGAGCGTTCTCGAAGATTCTGCATACTTCTGACAGAAGTCTCACCAGGATTATCGTAGAAAATGCATATCTCAGCTTGAAAGCCCACGAAAACCAAGATATCTCCGGTTCTGCATATCAAACGCACTGTGGAGTGGTGAAAACACCAGATAACGTGTTTCTCGCATTAAATACCTCGAAAAGAGCGTTCTCGAAGATCCTGCATACTTCTGACAGAAGTCTCACCAAGATTATCGTAGAAAATGCATATCTCAGCTCGAAACCTCACGAGAATCAAGATGTTGCCGGTTCTGCATATCAAACGCACTGTGGAGTGGTGAAAACATCCAGAGAACGTGTTTCTCGCATTAAATAACTCGAATAGTGCGATCTCGATGATTCTGCATACTTCGGACAGAAGTCTCACCAAGATTATCGTATAAAATGCTTATCTCATATTGAAACCCGACGAAAACCGAGTTATCTCCGGTTCTGCATATCAAACGTACCGTGGAGTGGTGAAAACACCAGAAAACGTATTTCGCGCATTAAGTAGCTCGAAAAGAGCGTTCTCGAAGATTCTGCATACTTCTGACAGAAGTCTCACCAGGATTATCGTAGAAAATGCATATCTCAGCTTGAAACCCGACCGAAATCTAGATATCTCCGGTTCGGCATGTCAAACGTACTGTGGAGTGGTGAAAACACAAGAAAACGTGTTTCGTGCATTAAGTAGCTCGAAAAGAGCGATCTAGATGATTCTGCATGCTTCTGACTGAAGTCTCACCAATATTATCGCAGAAAATGCATATCTCAGCTCGAAACCTCACGAAAATCAAGATGTTGCCGGTTCTGCATATCAAACGCACTGTGGAGTGGTGAAAACATCCAGAGAACGTGTTTCTCGCATTAAATAGCTCGAATAGTGCGATCTCGATGATTCTGCATACTTCGGACAGAAGTCTCACCAAGATTATCGTATAAAATGCATATCTCAGCTTGAAACCCGACGAAAACCGAGTTATCTCCGGTTCTGCATATCAAACGTACCGTGGAGTGGTGAAAACACCAGAAAACGTATTTCGCGCATTAAGTAGTTCGAAAAGAGCGTTCTCGAAGATTCTGCATACTTCTGACAGAAGTCTCACCAGGATTATCGTAGAAAATGCATATCTCAGCTTGAAACCCGACCGAAACCAAGATATCTCCGGTTCTGCATGTCAAACGTACTGTGGAGTGGTGAAAACACCAGAAAACGTGTTTCGTGCATTAAGTAGCTCGAAAAGAGCGATCTAGATGATTCTGCATGCTTCTGACTGAAGTCTCACCAATATTATCGCAGAAAATGCATATCTCAGCTCGAAACCTCACGAATATCAAGATGTTGCCGGTTCTGCATATCAAACGCACTGTGGAGTGGTGAAAACACCGGAGAAGGTTTTTCTCACATTACCTAGCACGAATAGAGCGATCTCGATGTTTCAGCATACTTCGGACAGAAGTCTCACGAAGATTATCGCAGAAAATGCATATCTCACCTTGAAACCCGACGAAAACCGAGTTATCTCCGGTTCTGCACATCAAACGTACCGTGGAGTGGTGAAAACACCAGAAAACGTGTTTCGCGCATTAAGTAGCTCGAAAAGAGCGTTCTCGAAGATTCTGCATACTTCTGACAGAAGTCTCACCAGGATTATCGTAGAAAATGCATATCTCAGCTTGAAAGCCCACGAAAACCAAGATATCTCCGGTTCTGCATATCAAACGCACTGTGGAGTGGTGAAAACACCAGATAACGTGTTTCTCGCATTAAATACCTCGAAAAGAGCGTTCTCGAAGATCCTGCATACTTCTGACAGAAGTCTCACCAAGATTATCGTAGAAAATGCATATCTCAGCTCGAAACCTCACGAAAATCAAGATGTTGCCGGTTCTGCATATCAAACGCACTGTGGAGTGGTGAAAACATCCAGAGAACGTGTTTCTCGCATTAAATAACTCGAATAGTGCGATCTCGATGATTCTGCATACTTCGGACAGAAGTCTCACCAAGATTATCGTATAAAATGCTTATCTCATATTGAAACCCGACGAAAACCGAGTTATCTCCGGTTCTGCATATCAAACGTACCGTGGAGTGGTGAAAACACCAGAAAACGTATTTCGCGCATTAAGTAGCTCGAAAAGAGCGTTCTCGAAGATTCTGCATACTTCTGACAGAAGTCTCACCAGGATTATCATAGAAAATGCATATCTCAGCTTGAATCCCCACGAAAACCAAGATATCGCCGGTTTTGCAAATCAAACGGACTGTGGAGTGGTGAAAACACCGGATAAGGTTTTTCTCGCATTAACTAGCTCGAAAAGAGCGATCTCGATGTTTCAGCATACTTCGGACCGAAGTCTCAACAAGATTATCGTAGAAAATGCATATCTCAGCTTGAAACCCGACGAAAACCGAGTTATCTTCGGTTCTGCATATCAAACGTACCGTGGAGTACTGAAAACACCAGAAAACGTATTTCGCGCATTAAGTAGCTCGAAAAGAGCGTTCTCGAAGATTCTGCATACTTCTGACAGAAGTCTCACCAGGATTATCGTAGAAAATGCATATCTCAGCTTGAAACCCGACCGAAATCTAGATATCTCCGGTTCGGCATGTCAAACGTACCGTGGGGTGGTGAAAACACCAGAAAACGTGTTTCGTGCATTAAGTAGCTCGAAAAGAGCGATCTAGATGATTCTGCATGCTTCTGACTGAAGTCTCACCAATATTATCGCAGAAAATGCATATCTCAGCTCGAAACCTCACGAAAATCAAGATGTTGCCGGTTCTGCATATCAAACGCACTGTGGAGTGGTGAAAACATCCAGAGAACGTGTTTCTCGCATTAAATAGCTCGAATAGTGCGATCTCGATGATTCTGCATACTTCGGACAGAAGTCTCACCAAGATTATCGTATAAAATGCATATCTCAGCTTGAAACCCGACGAAAACCGAGTTATCTCCGGTTCTGCATATCAAACGTACCGTGGAGTGGTGAAAACACCAGAAAACGTATTTCGCGCATTAAGTAGCTCGAAAAGAGCGTTCTCGAAGATTCTGCATACTTCTGACAGAAGTCTCACCAGGATTATCGTAGAAAATGCATATCTCAGCTTGAAACCAGACCGAAACCAAGATATCTCCGGTTCTGCATGTCAAACGTACTGTGGAGGGGTGAAAACACCAGAAAACGTGTTTCGTGCATTAAGTAGCTCGAAAAGAGCGATCTAGATGATTCTGCATGCTTCTGTCTGAAGTCTCACCAATATTATCGCAGAAAATGCATATCTCAGCTTGAATCCCGACGAAAACCGAGTTATCTCCGGTTCTGCATATGAAACGCACTGTGGAGTGGTGAAAACAACCAGAGAACGTGTTTCTCGCATTAAATAGCTCGAAAAGAGCATTCTCGAAGATCCTGCATACTTCTGACAGAAGTCTCACCAAGATTATGGTAGAAAATGCATATCTCAGCTTGAAACCCGACGAAAACCGAGTTATCTCCGGTTCTGCACATCAAACGTACCGTGAAGTGGTGAAAACACCAGAAAACGTGTTTCGCGCATTAAGTATCTCGAAAAGAGCGTTCTCAAAGATTCTGCATACTTCTGACAGATGTTTCACCAAGATTATCGTAGAAAATGCATATCTCAGCTTGAAACCCGACGAAAACCAAAATATCGCCGGTTCTGCATATCAAACCAACTGTGGAGTGGTGAAAACACCAGATAACGTGTTTCTCGCATTAAATAGCTCGAAAAGTGCGATCTCGATGATTCTGCATACTTCTAACAGAAGTCACACCAAGATTATCGCAGAAAATGCATATCTCTGCTTGAAACCCCACGAAAACCAAGATATCTACTGTTCTGCATATCCAACGAACTGTGGAGTGGTAAAAACCCCAGAAAACGTGTTTCTAGCATTAAATAGCTCGAAAAGAGCGCTCTCGACGTTTCTGCATACTTCGGACAGATGTTTCACCAAGCTTATCGTAGAAAATGCATATCTCAGCTTGAAACCCGACGAAAACCGAGTTATCTTCGGTTCTGGACATCAAACGTACCGTGGAGTGGTGAAAACACCAGAAAACGTGTTTCGCGCATTAAATAGCTCGAAAAGAGCGTTCTCGAAGATTCTGCATACTTCTGACAGAAGTCTCACCAAGATTATCGTAGAAAATGCATATCTCAGCTTGAAACCCGACGAAAACCGAGTTATCTCCGGTTCTGCACATCAAACGTACCGTGAAGTGGTGAAAACACCAGAAAACGTGTTTCGTGCATTAAGTAGCTCGAAAAGAGCGATCTAGATGATTCTGCATACTTCTGACTGAAGTCTCACCAACATTATCGTAGAAAATGCATATCTCAGCTGGAAACACCACGAAAATCAAGATATCGCCGGTTCTGCATATCAAACCAACTGTGGAGTGGTGAAAACACCAGATATCGTGTTTCTCGCATTACATAGCTCGAAAAGCGCGATCTCGATGATTCTGCATACTTCTGACTGAAGTCTCACCAACATTATCGTAGAAAATGCATATCTCAGCTGGAAACACCACGAAAATCAAGATATCGCCGGTTCTGCATATCAAACGCACTGTGGAGTGGTGAAAACACCAGATAACGTGTTTCTCGCATTAAATAGCTCGAAAAGAGCGATCTAGATGATTCAGCATACTTCGGACAGAAGACTCACCAAGATTATCGCAGAAAATGCATATTTCAGCTGTAAACCCCACGAAAACCAAGATATCGCCGGTTCTGCATATCAAACCAACTGTGGAGTGGTGAAAATACCAGATATCGTGTTTCTCGCATTACATAGCTCGAAAAGCGCGATCTCGATGATTCTGCATCCTTCGGACAGAAGTCTCACCAAGATTATCGTAAAACATGCATATCTCAGCTCGGTACCCCACGAAAACCAAGATATCGCCGGTTCTGCATATCAAACGCACTGTGGAGTGGTGAAAACACCAGATAACGTGTTTCTCGCATTAAGTAGCTCGAAAAGTGCGATCTCGAAGATTCTGCATACTTCTGACAGAAGTCTCACCAAGCTTATCGTAGAAAATGCATATCTCAGCTTGAAACCCGACGAAAACCAAAATATCTGCGGTTCTGCATATCAAACCAACTGTGGAGTGGTGAAAACACCAGATATCGTGTTTCTCGCATTACATAGGTCGAAAAGCGCGATCTCGATGATTCTGCATACTTCTGACTGAAGTCTCACCAACATTATCGTAGAAAATGCATATCTCAGCTGGAAACACCACGAAAATCAAGATATCGCCGGTTCTGCATATCAAACGCACTGTGGAGTGGTGAAAACACCAGATAACGTGTTTCTCGCATTAAATAGCTCGAAAAGAGCGATCTAGATGATTCATCATACTTCGGACAGAAGACTCACCAAGATTATCGCAGAAAATGCATATTTCAGCTGTAAACCCCACGAAAACCAAGTTATCGGCGTCTCTACATATCAAACGCACTGTGGAGTGGTCAAAACACCAGATAACGTATTTCTAGCATTAAATAGCTCGAAAAGTGCGATCTCGAAGATTCTGCATACTTCTGACAGAAGTCTCACCAGGATTATCGTAGAAAATGCATATCTCAGCTTGAAACCCGACCGAAACCAAGATATCTCCGGATCTTCATATCAAACGTACCGTGGAGAGGTGAAAACACCAGAAAACGTATTTCGTGCATTAAGTAGCTCGAAAAGAGCGATCTAGATGATTCCGCATACTTCTGACTGAATTCTCACCAGTATTATCGCAGAAATTGCATATCTCAGCTTGAAACCCGACGAAAACCGAGTTATCTCCGGTTCTGCACATCAAACGTACCGTGGATTGGTGAAAACACCAGATAACGTGTTTTGCGCATTAAGTAGCTTGAAAAGAGCGTTCTCGAAGATTCTGCATACTTCTGACAGAAGTCTCACCAAGCTTATCGTAGAAAATGCATATCTCAGCTTGAAACCCGACGAAAACCAAAATATCTGCGGTTCTGCATATCAAACCAACTGTGGAGTGGTGAAAACACCAGATATCGTGTTTCTCGCATTACATAGGTCGAAAAGCGCGATCTCGATGATTCTGCATACTTCTGACTGAAGTCTCACCAACATTATCGTAGAAAATGCATATCTCAGCTGGAAACACCACGAAAACCAAGATATCGCCGGTTCTGCATATCAAACGCACTGTGGAGTGGTGAAAACACCAGATAACGTGTTTCTCGCATTAAATAGCTCGAAAAGAGCGATCTAGATGATTCAGCATACTTCGGACAGAAGACTCACCAAGATTATCGCAGAAAATGCATATTTCAGCTGTAAACCCCACGAAAACCAAGTTATCGGCGTCTCTACATATCAAACGCACTGTGGAGTGGTGAAAACACCAGAAAACGTATTTCGTGCATTAAGTAGCTCGAAAAGAGCGATCTAGATGATTCCGCATACTTCTGACTGAATTCTCACCAGTATTATCGCAGAAATTGCATATCTCAGCTTGAAACCCGACGAAAACCGAGTTATCTCCGGTTCTGCACATCAAACGTACCGTGGATTGGTGAAAACACCAGAAAACGTGTTTTGCGCATTAAGTAGCTTGAAAAGAGCGTTCTCGAAGATTCTGCATACTTCTGACAGAAGTCTCACCAAGCTTATCGTAGAAAATGCATATCTCAGCTTGAAACCCGACGAAAACCAAAATATCTGCGGTTCTGCATATCCAACGCACTGTGGAGTGGTGAAAATACCAGATAACGTGTTTCTCGCATTAAATAGCTCGAATCGAGCGATCTCGATGATTCTACATACTTCGGACAGATGTCTCAACAAGATTATCGCAGAAAATGCATATCTCAGCTTGAAACCCCACGAAAACCAAGATATCTACTGTTCTGCATATCCAACGAACGGTGGAGTGGCGAAAACCCCAGGAAACGTGTTTCTGGCATTAAATAGCGCGAAAAGAGCGCTCTCGACGTTTCTGCATACTTCGGACAGATGTTTCACCAAGCTTGTCGTAGAAAATGCATATCTCAGCTTGAAACCCGACGAAAACCAAAATATCTGCGATTCTGCGTATCCAACGCACTGTGGAGTGGTGAAAATACCAGATAACGTGTTTCTCGCATTAAATAGCTCGAAACGAGCGATCTCGATGGTTCTGCATACTTCGGACAGATGTCTCAACAAGATTATCGCAGAAAATGCATATCTCAGCTTGAAACCCCACGAAAACCAAGATATCGCCGGTTCTGCATATCATACGCACTGTGGAGTGGTGAAAACACCGGATAAGGTTTTTCTCGCATTAACTAGCTCGAAAAGAGCGATCTCGATGTTTCAGCATACTTCGGACAGAAGTCTCACCAAGATTATCGCAGAAAATGCATATCTCAGCTTGAAACCCCCCGAAAACCAAGATATCGCCGGTTCTGCATATCAAACGCACTGTGGAGTGGTAAAAACACCAGATAACATGTTTCTCGCATTAAATAGCTCGAAACGAGCGATCTCGATGATTCTGCATACTTCGGACAGAAGTCTCACCAAAATTATCGTAAAAAATGCATATCTCAGCTTGAAACCCCGCGAAAACCAAGATATCGCTGTGTTCAGCATATCAAACACACTGTGGAGTGGTGAAAACCCCAGAAAACGTGTTTCTCGCATTAAGTAGCTCGAAACGAGCGATCTCGATGATTAAGCATACTCCGGACAGAAGTCTCACCAAGATTATCGTAAAAATGCATATCTCAGCATGAAACGCCACGAAAATCAAGATATCGCCGGTTCTGCATATCAAACCAACTGTGGAGTGGTGAAAATACCAGATATCGTGTTTCTCGCATTACATAGCTCGAAAAGCGCGATCTCGATGATTCTGCATACTTCGGACAGAAGTCTCACCAAGATTATCGTAAAACATGCATATCTCAGCTCGGTACCCCACGAAAACCAAGATATCGCCGGTTCTGCATATCAAACGCACTGTGGAGTGGTGAAAACACCAGATAACGTGTTTCTCGCATTAAGTAGCTCGAAAAGTGCGATCTCGAAGATTCCGCATACTTCTGACAGAAGTCTCACAAGGATTATCGTAGAAAATGCATATCTCAGCTTGAAACCCGACCGAAACCAAGATATCTCCGGTTCTGCATATCCAACGCACTGTGGAGTGGTGAAAATACCAGATAACGTGTTTCTCGCATTAAATAGCTCGAAACGAGCGATCTCGATGATTCTACATACTTCGGACAGATGTCTCAACAAGATTATCGCAGAAAATGCATATCTCAGCTTGAAACCCCACGAAAACCAAGATATCTACTGTTCTGCATATCCAACGAACGGTGGAGTGGCGAAAACCCCAGGAAACGTGTTTCTGGCATTAAATAGCGCGAAAAGAGCGCTCTCGACGTTTCTGCATACTTCGGACAGATGTTTCACCAAGCTTGTCGTAGAAAATGCATATCTCAGCTTGAAACCCGACGAAAACCAAAATATCTGCGATTCTGCGTATCCAACGCACTGTGGAGTGGTGAAAATACCAGATAACGTGTTTCTCGCATTAAATAGCTCGAAACGAGCGATCTCGATGGTTCTGCATACTTCGGACAGATGTCTCAACAAGATTATCGCAGAAAATGCATATCTCAGCTTGAAACCCCACGAAAACCAAGATATCGCCGGTTCTGCATATCATACGCACTGTGGAGTGGTGAAAACACCGGATAAGGTTTTTCTCGCATTAACTAGCTCGAAAAGAGCGATCTCGATGTTTCAGCATACTTCGGACAGAAGTCTCACCAAGATTATCGCAGAAAATGCATATCTCAGCTTGAAACCCCACGAAAACCAAGATATCGCCGTTTCTGCATATCAAACGCACTGTGGAGTGGTAAAAACACCAGATAACGTGTTTCTCGCATTAAATAGCTCGAAACGAGCGATCTCGATGATTCTGCATACTTCGGACAGAAGTCTCACCAAAATTATCGTAAAAAATGCATATCTCAGCTTGAAACCCCGCGAAAACCAAGATATCGCTGTGTTCAGCATTTCAAACACACTGTGGAGTGGTGAAAACCCCAGAAAACGTGTTTCTCGCATTAAGTAGCTCGAAACGAGCGATCTCGATGATTAAGCATACTCCGGACAGAAGTCTCACCAAGATTATCGTAAAAATGCATATCTCAGCATGAAACGCCACGAAAATCAAGATATCGCCGGTTCTGCATATCAAACCAACTGTGGAGTGGTGAAAATACCAGATATCGTGTTTCTCGCATTACATAGCTCGAAAAGCGCGATCTCGATGATTCTGCATACTTCGGACAGAAGTCTCACCAAGATTATCGTAAAACATGCATATCTCAGCTCGGTACCCCACGAAAACCAAGATATCGCCGGTTCTGCATATCAAACGCACTGTGGAGTGGTGAAAACACCAGATAACGTGTTTCTCGCATTAAGTAGCTCGAAAAGTGCGATCTCGAAGATTCTGCATACTTCTGACAGAAGTCTCACAAGGATTATCGTAGAAAATGAATATCTCAGCTTGAAACCCGACCGAAACCAAGATATCTCCGGTTCTGCATGTCAAACGTACTGTGGAGTGGTGAAAACACCAGAAAAAGTGTTTCGTGCATTAAGTAGCTCGAAAAGAGCGATCTAGATGATTCTGCATACTTCTGACTGAAATCTCACCAACATTATCGTAGAAAATGCATATCTCAGCTGGAAACACCACGAAAATCAAGATATCGCCGGTTCTGCATATCAAACCAACTGTGGAGTGGTGAAAACACCAGATATCGTGTTTCTCGCATTACATAGCTCGAAAAGCGCGATCTCGATGATTCTGCATACTTCTGACTGAAATCTCACCAACATTATCGTAGAAAATGCATATCTCAGCTGGAAACACCACGAAAATCAAGATATCGCCGGTTCTGCATATCAAACGCACTGTGGAGTGGTGAAAACAACCAGATAACGTGTTTCTCGCATTAAATAGCTCGAAAAGAGCGATCTAGATGATTCAGCATACTTCGGACAGAAGACTCACCAAGATTATCGCAGAAAATGCATATTTCAGCTGTAAACCCCATGAAAACCAAGTTATCGGCGTCTCTACATATCAAACGCACTGTGGAGTGGTCAAAACACCAGATAACGTGTTTCTAGCATTAAATAGCTCGAAAAGTGCGATCTCGAAGATTCTGCATACTTCTGACAGAAGTCTCACCAGGATTATCGTAGAAAATGCATATCTCAGCTTGAAACCCGACCGAAACCAAGATATCGCTGGTTCTGCATATCAAACGCACTGTGGAGTGGTGAAAACACCGGATAAGGTTTTTCTCGCATTAACTAGCTCGAAAAGAGCGATCTCGATGTTTCAGCATACTTCTGACAGAAGTCTCAGCAACATTATCGTAGAAAATGCATATCTCAGCTGGAAACACCACGAAAATCAAGATATCGCCGGTTCTGCATACCAAGCGTACTGTGGAGAGGTGAAAACACCAGAAAACGTGTTTCGTGCATTAAGTAGCTCGAAAAGAGCGATCTAGATGATTCAGCATACTTCGGACAGAAGACTCACCAAGATTTACGCAGGAAATGCATATCTCAGCTTGAAACCCCACGAAAACCAAGATATCTCCGGTTCTGCATATCCAACGAACTGTGGAGTGGGGAAAACGCCTGAAAACGTGTTTCTCGCATTAAATAGCTCGAAAAGAGCGCTCTCGATGTTTCTGCATACTTCGGACAGATGTTTCACCAAGATTATCGCAGAAAATGCATATCTCTGCTTGAAACCCCACGAAAACCAAGATATCTACTGCTCTGCATATCCAACGAACTGTGTCGTGGTGAAAACCCCAGAAAACGTGTTTCTAGCATTAAATAGCTCCAAAAGAGCGCTCTCGATGTTTCTGCATACTTCGGACAGATGTTTCACCAAGATTATCGTAGAAAATGCATATCTCAGCTGGAAACACCACGAAAATCAAGATATCGCCTGTTCTGCATATCAAACCAACTGTGGAGTGGTGAAAACACCAGATATCGTGTTTCTCGCATTACATAGCTCGAAAAGAGCGATCTAGATGATTCAGCATACTTCGGACAGAAGACTCACCAAGATTATCGCAGGAAATGCATATCTCAGCTTGAAACCCCACGAAAACCAAGATATCTCCGGTTCTGCATATCCAACGAACTGTGGAGTGGGGAAAACGCCAGAAAACGTGTTTCTCGCTTTAAATAGCTCGAAAAGAGCGCTCCCGATGTTTCTGCATACTTCGGACAGATGTTTCACCAAGCTTATCGCAGAAAATGCATATTTCAGCTGTAAACCCCACGAAAACCAAGTTATCGGCGTCTCTACATATCAAACGCACTGTGGAGTGGTCAAAACACCAGATAACGTGTTTCTCGCATTAAATAGCTCGAAAAGTGCGATCTCGGAGATCCTGCATACTTCTGACAGAAGTCTCACCAGGATTATCGTAGAAAATGCATATCTCAGTTGAAACCCGACGAAAACCGAGTTATGTCCGGTTCTGCATGTCAAACGTACTGTGGAGTGGTGAAAACACCAGACAAAGTGTTTCGTGCATTAAGTAGCACGAAAAGAGCGTTCTCGAAGATTCTGCATACTTCTGACAGAAGTCTCAGCAACATTATCGTAGAAAATGCATATCTCAGCTGGAAACACGACGAAAATCAAGATATCGCCGGTTCTGCATACCAAGCGTACTGTGGAGAGGTGAAAACACCAGAAAACGTGTTTCGTGCATTAAGTAGCTCGAACAGAGCGATCTAGATGATTCCGCATACTTCTGACTGAAATCGCACCAATATTATCGCAGAAAATGCATATCTCAGCTTGAAACCCCACGAAAACCAACATATCGCCGGTTCTGCATATCAAACGCACTGTGGAGTGGTGAAAACACCAGATAACGTGTTTCTCGCATTAAATAGCACGAAAAGAGCGTTCTCGAAGATCCTGCATACTTCTCACAGAAGTCTCACCAAGATTATCGTAGAAAATGCATATCTCAGCTTGAAACCCGACCGAAACCAAGATATCTCCGGTTCTGCATGTCAAATGTACTGTGGACTGGTGAAAACACCAGAAAAAGTGTTTCGTGCATTAAGTAGCTCGAAAAGAGCGATCTAGATGATTCTGCATACTTCTGACTGAAGTCTCACCAACATTATCGTAGAACATGCATATCTCAGCTGGAAACCCCACGAAAATCAAGATATCGCCGGTTCTGCATATCAAACCAACTGTGGAGTGGTGAAAACACCAGATATCGTGTTTCTCGCATTACATAGCTCGAAAAGAGCGATCTAGATGATTCAGCATACTTCGGACAGAAGACTCACCAAGATTTACGCAGGAAATGCATATCTCAGCTTGAAACCCCACGAAAACCAAGATATCTCCGGTTCTGCATATCCAACGAACTGTGGAGTGGGGAAAACGCCTGAAAACGTGTTTCTCGCATTAAATAGCTCGAAAAGAGCGCTCTCGATGTTTCTGCATACTTCGGACAGATGTTTCACCAAGATTATCGCAGAAAATGCATATCTCTGCTTGAAACCCCACGAAAACCAAGATATCTACTGTTCTGCATATCCAACGAACTGTGTCGTGGTGAAAACCCCAGAAAACGTGTTTCTAGCATTAAATAGCTCCAAAAGGGCGCTCTCGAAGATTCTGCATATTTCTGACAGAAGTCTCACCAAGATTATCGTAGAAAATGCATATCTCAGCTTGAAACCCCACGAAAACCAAGATATCTCCGGTTCTGCATATCCAACGAACTGTGGAGTGGGGAAAACGCCTGAAAACGTGTTTCTCGCATTAAATAGCTCGAATTGAGCGCTCTCGATGTTTCTGCATACTTCGGACAGATGTTTCACCAAGATTATCGTAGAAAATGCATATCTCAGCTGGAAACACCACGAAAATCAAGATATCGCCGGTTCTGCATACCAAGCGTACTGTGGAGAGGTGAAAACACCAGAAAACGTGTTTCGTGCATTAAGTAGCTCGAAAAGAGCGATTTAGATGATTCCGCATACTTCTGACTGAAATCTCACCAATATTATCGCGGAGAATGCATATCTCAGCTTGAAACCCCACGAAAACCAACATATCGCCGGTTCTGCATATCAAACGCACTGTGGAGTGGTGAAAACACCAGATAACGTGTTTCTCGCATTAAATAGCACGAAAAGAGCGTTCTCGAAGATCCTGCATACTTCTCACAGAAGTCTCACCAAGATTATCGTAGAAAATGCATATCTCAGCTTGAAACCCGACGAAAACCGAGTTATCTCCGGTTCTGCACATCAAACGTACCGTGGAGTGGTGAAAACACCAGAAAACGTGTTTCGCGCAACAAGTAGCTGGAAAAGAGCGTTCTCGAAGATTCTGCATATTTCTGACAGAAGTCTCACCAACATTATCGTAGAAAATGCATATCTCAGCTGGAAACACCACGAAAATCAAGATATCGCCGGTTCTGCATATCAAACCAACTGTGGAGTGGTGAAAACACCAGATAACGTGTTTCTCGCATTACATAGCTCGAAAAGCGCGATCTCGATGATTCTGCATACTTCGGACAGAAGTCTCACCAAGATTATGGTAAAACATGCATATCTCAGCTTGATACCCCACGAAAAACAAGATATCGCCGGTTCTGCATATCAAACGCACTGTGGAGTGGTGAAAACACCAGATAACGTGTTTCTCGCATTAAATAGCTCGAAAAGTGCGATCTCGAAGATTCTGCATACTTCTGACAGAAGTCTCACCAGGATTATCGTAGAAAATGCATATCTCAGCTTGAAACCCGACCGAAACCAAGATATCTCCGGTTCTGCATGTCAAACGTACAGTGGAGTGGTGAAAACCCCAGAAAACGTGTTTCTAGCATTAAATAGCTCGAAAAGAGCGCTCTCGATGTTTCTGCATACTTCGGACAGATGTTTCACCAAACTTATCGCAGAAAATGCACTTCTCAGCTTGAAGCCCCACGAAAACCAAAATATCTACTGTTCTGCATATCAAACGCACTGTGGAGTGGTGAAAACACCAGATAACGTGTTTCTCGCATTAGATAGCTCGAAAAGCGCGATCTCGACGATTCTGCATACTTTGGACGGAAGTCTCACCAAGATTATCATAAAACATGCATATCTCAGCTTGATACCCCACGAAAACCAAGATATCGCCGGTTCTGCATATCAAACGCACTGTGGAGTGGTGAAAACACCAGATAACGTGTTTCTCGCATTAAATAGCTCGAAAAGTGCGATCTCGAAGATTCTGCATACTTCTGACAGAAGTCTCACCAGGGTTATCGTAGAAAATGCATATCTCAGCTTGAAACCCGACGAAAACCGAGTTATCTCCGGTTCTGCATATCAAACGCACTGTGGAGTGGTGAAAACAACCAGAGAACCTGTTTCTCGCATTAAATAGCTCGAAAAGAGCGCTCTCGATGTTTCTGCATACTGCGGACAGATGTTTCACCAAGATTATCGTAGAAAATGCATATCTCAGCTTGAAACCCGACGAAAAACAAAATATCGCCGGTTCTGCATATCAAACCAACTGTCGAGTGGTGAAAACAACCAGAGAACGTGTTTCTCGCATTAAATAGCTCGAAAAGAGCGATCTCGATGATTCAGCATACTTCGGACAGAAGTCTCACCAAAATTATCGTAAAAAATGCATATCTCAGCTTGAAACCCCGCGAAAACCAAGATATCGCTGTGTTCAGCATATCAAACACACTGTGGAGTGGTGAAAACCCCAGAAAACGTGTTTCACGCATTAAGTAGCTCGAAACGAGCGATCTCGATGATTAAGCATACTCCGGACAGAAGTCTCACCAAGATTATCGTAAAAAATGCATATCTCAGCTTGAAACCCCACGAAAACCAAGATATCGCTGATCCTGTATATCAAACATACTGTGGGGTGCTGAAAACACCAGATAACGTGTTTGTCGCATTAAATAGCTCGAATATAGCGATCTCGATGATTCTGCATACTTCGGACAGAAGTCTCACCAAGATTATCGTAAAAAATGCATATCTCAGCATGAAACGCCACGAAAATCAAGATATCGCCGGTTCTGCATATCAAACCAACTGTGGAGTGGTGAAAATACCAGATATCGTGTTTCTGGCATTACATAGCTCGAAAAGCGCGATCTCGATGATTCTGCATACTTCGGACAGAAGTCTCACCAAGATTATCGTAAAACATGCATATCTCAGCTCGGTACCCCACGAAAACCAAGATATCGCCGGTTCTGCATATCAAACGCACTGTGGAGTGGTGAAAACACCAGATAACGTGTTTCTCGCACTAAGTAGCTCGAAAAGTGCGATCTCGAAGATTCTGCATACTTCTGACAGAAGTCTCACCAGGATTATCGTAGAAAATGCATATCTCAGCTTGAAACCCGACCGAAACCAAGATATCTCCGGTTCTGCATGTCAAACGTACAGTGGAGTGGTGAAAACCCCAGAAAACGTGTTTCTAGCATTAAATAGCTCGAAAAGAGCGCTCTCGATGTTTCTGCATACTTCGGACAGATGTTTCACCAAACTTATCGCAGAAAATGCACTTCTCAGCTTGAAACCCCACGAAAACCAAAATATCTACTGTTCTGCATATCAAACGCACTGTGGAGTGGTGAAAACACCAGATAACGTGTTTCTCGCATTAGATAGCTCGAAAAGCGCGATCTCGACGATTCTGCATACTTTGGACGGAAGTCTCACCAAGATTATCATAAAACATGCATATCTCAGCTTGATACCCCACGAAAACCAAGATATCGCCGGTTCTGCATATCAAACGCACTGTGGAGTGGTGAAAACACCAGATAACGTGTTTCTCGCATTAAATAGCTCGAAAAGTGCGATCTCGAAGATTCTGCATACTTCTGACAGAAGTCTCACCAGGGTTATCGTAGAAAATGCATATCTCAGCTTGAAACCCGACGAAAACCGAGTTATCTCCGGTTCTGCATATCAAACGCACTGTGGAGTGGTGAAAACAACCAGAGAACCTGTTTCTCGCATTAAATAGCTCGAAAAGAGCGCTCTCGATGTTTCTGCATACTGCGGACAGATGTTTCACCAAGATTATCGTAGAAAATGCATATCTCAGCTTGAAACCCGACGAAAAACAAAATATCGCCGGTTCTGCATATCAAACCAACTGTCGAGTGGTGAAAACAACCAGAGAACGTGTTTCTCGTATTAAATAGCTCGAAAAGAGCGATCTCGATGATTCAGCATACTTCGGACAGAAGTCTCACCAAAATTATCGTAAAAAATGCATATCTCAGCTTGAAACCCCGCGAAAACCAAGATATCGCTGTGTTCAGCATATCAAACACACTGTGGAGTGGTGAAAACCCCAGAAAACGTGTTTCACGCATTAAGTAGCTCGAAACGAGCGATCTCGATGATTAAGCATACTCCGGACAGAAGTCTCACCAAGATTATCGTAAAAAATGCATATCTCAGCTTGAAACCCCACGAAAACCAAGATATCGCTGATCCTGTATATCAAACATACTGTGGGGTGCTGAAAACACCAGATAACGTGTTTGTCGCATTAAATAGCTCGAATATAGCGATCTCGATGATTCTGCATACTTCGGACAGAAGTCTCACCAAGATTATCGTAAAAAATGCATATCTCAGCATGAAACGCCACGAAAATCAAGATATCGCCGGTTCTGCATATCAAACCAACTGTGGAGTGGTGAAAATACCAGATATCGTGTTTCTGGCATTACATAGCTCGAAAAGCGCGATCTCGATGATTCTGCATACTTCGGACAGAAGTCTCACCAAGATTATCGTAAAACATGCATATCTCAGCTCGGTACCCCACGAAAACCAAGATATCGCCGGTTCTGCATATCAAACGCACTGTGGAGTGGTGAAAACACCAGATAACGTGTTTCTCGCACTAAGTAGCTCGAAAAGTGCGATCTCGAAGATTCTGCATACTTCTGACAGAAGTCTCACCAGGATTATCGTAGAAAATGCATATCTCAGCTTGAAACCCGACCGAAACCAAGATATCTCCGGTTCTGCATGTCAAACGTACTGTGGAGTGGTGAAAACACCAGAAAAAGTGTTTCGTGCATTAAGTAGCTCGAAAAGAGCGATCTAGATGATTCTGCATGCTTCTGACTGAAGTCTCACCAACATTATCGTAGAAAATGCATATCTCAGCTGGAAACACCACGAAAATCAAGATATCGCCGGTTCTGCATATCAAACCAACTGTGGAGTGGTGAAAACACCAGATATCGTGTTTCTCGCATTACATAGCTCGAAAAGCGCGATCTCGATGATTCTGCATACTTCTGACTGAAGTCTCACCAACATTATCGTAGAAAATGCATATCTCAGCTGGAAACACCACGAAAATCAAGATATCGCCGGTTCTGCATATCAAACGCACTGTGGAGTCGTGAAAACACCAGATAACGTGTTTCTCGCATTAAATAGCTCGAAAAGAGCGATCTAGATGATTCAGCATACTTCGGACAGAAGACTCACCAAGATTATCGCAGAAAATGCATATTTCAGCTGTAAACCCCACGAAAACCAAGATATCGCCGGTTCTGCATATCAAACCATCTGTGGAGTGGTGAAAATACCAGATATCGTGTTTCTCGCATTACATAGCTCGAAAAGTGCGATCTCGAAGATTCTGCATACTTCTGACAGAAGTCTCACCAGGATTATCGTAGAAAATGCATATCTCAGCTTGAAACCCGACCGAAACCAAGATATCTCCGGTTCTTCATATCAAACGTACCGTGGAGAGGTGAAAACACCAGAAAACGTGTTTCGTGCATTAAGTAGCTCGAAAAGAGCGATCTAGATGATTCCGCATACTTCTGACTGAATTCTCACCAGTATTATCGCAGAAATTGCATATTTCAGCTTGAAACCCGACCGAAACCAAGATATCTCCGGTTCTTCATATCATACGTACCGTGGAGAGGTGAAAACACCAGAAAACGTGTTTCGTGCATTAAGTAGCTCGAAAAGAGCGATCTAGATGATTCCGCATACTTCTGACTGAATTCTCACCAGTATTATCGAAGAAAATGCATATCTCAGCTTGAAACCCGACGAAAACCAAAATATCTGCGGTTCTGCATATCCAACGCACTGTGGAGTGGTGAAAATACCAGATAACGTGTTTCTCGCATTAAATAGCTCGGAACGAGCGATCTCGATGATTCTGCATACTTCGGACAGAAGTCTCAACAAGATTATCGCAGAAAATGCATATCTCAGCTTGAAACCCCACGAAAACCAAGATATCGCCGGTTCTGCATATCATACGCACTGTAGAGTGGTGAAAACACCAGATAACGTGTTTCTCGCATTAAATAGCTCGAATAGAGCGATCTCGATGATTCTTCATACTTCGGACAGAAGTCTCAACAAGATTATCGTAAAGAATGCATATCTCAGCTTGAAACCCCACGAAAGCCAAGATATCGCTGGTTCTGCATATCAAACGCACTGTGGAGTGGTGAAAACACCGGATAAGGTTTTTCTCGCATTAACTAGCTCGAAAAGAGCGATCTCGATGTTTCAGCATACTTCGGACAGAAGTCTCACCAAGATTATCGCAGAAAATGCATATCTCAGCTTGAAACCCCACGAAAACCAAGATATCGCCGGTTCTGCATATCAAACGCACTGTGGAGTGGTACAAACACCAGATAACGTGTTTCTCGCATTAAATAGCTCGAAACGAGCGATCTCGATGATTCTGCATACTTCGGACAGAAGTCTCACCAAAATTATCGAAAAAAATGCATATCTCAGCTTGAATCCCCGCGAAAACCAAGATATCGCTGTGTTCAGCATATCAAACACACTGTGGAGTAGTGAAAACCCCAGAAAACGTGTTTCTCGCATTAAGTAGCTCGAAACGAGCGATCTCGATGATTAAGCATACTCCGGACAGAAGTCTCACCAAGATTATCGTAAAAAATGCATATCTCAGCTTGAAACCCCACGAAAACCAAGATATCGCTGATCCTGTATATCAAACATACTGTGGGGTGCTGAAAACACCAGATAACGTGTTTGTCGCATTAAATAGCTCGAATATAGCGATCTCGATGATTCTGCATACTACGGACAGAAGTCTCACCAAGATTATCGTAAAAATGCATATCTCAGCATGAAACGCCACGAAAATCAAGATATCGCCGGTTCTGCATATCAAACCAAGTGTGGAGTTGTGAAAATACCAGATATCGTGTTTCTCGCATTACATAGCTCGAAAAGCGCGATCTCGATGATTCTGCATACTTCGGACAGAAGTCTCACCAAGATTATCGTAAAACATGCATATCTCAGCTCGGTACCCCACGAAAACCAAGATATCGCCGGTTCTGGATATCAAACGCACTGTGGAGTGGTGAAAACACCAGATAACGTGTTTCTCGCATTAAATAGCTCGAAAAGAGCGATCTAGATGATTCAGCATACTTCGGACAGAAGACTCACCAAGATTATCGCAGAAAATGCATATTTCAGCTGTAAACCCCACGAAAACCAAGTTATCGGCGTCTCTACATATCAAACGCACTGTGGAGTGGTCAAAACACCAGATAACGTGTTTCTAGCATTAAATAGCTCGAAAAGTGCGTTCTCGAAGATTCTGCATACTTCTGACAGAAGTCTCACCAGGATTATCGCAGAAATTGCATATCTCAGCTTGAAACCCGGCGAAAACCGAGTTATCTCCGGTTCTGCACATCAAACGTACCGTGGAGTGGCGAAAACCCCAGAAAACGTGTTTCTAGCATTAAATAGCTCGAAAAGTGCGTTCTCGAAGATTCTGCATACTTCTGACAGAAGTCTCACCAGGATTATCGCAGAAATTGCATATCTCAGCTTGAAACCCGGCGAAAACCGAGTTATCTCCGGTTCTGCACATCAAACGTACCGTGGAGTGGTGAAAACACCAGAAAACGTGTTTCGCGCATTAAGTAGCTCGAAAAGAGCGTTCTCGAAGATTCTGCATATTTCTGACAGAAGTCTCACCAACATTATCGTAGAAAATGCATATTTCAGCTGGAAACACCACGAAAATCAAGATATCGCCGGTTCTGCATATCAAACCAACTGTGGAGTGGTGAAAACACCAGATAACGTGTTTCTCGCATTACATAGCTCGAAAAGCGCGATCTCGATGATTCTGCATACTTCGGACAGAAGTCTCACCAAGATTATGGTAAAAATGCATATCTCAGCTTGATACCCCACGAAAAACAAGATATCGCCGGTTCTGCATATCAAACGCACTGTGGAGTGGTGAAAACACCAGATAACGTGTTTCTCGCATTAAATAGCTCGAAAAGTGCGATCTCGAAGATTCTGCATACTTCTGACAGAAGTCTCACCAGGATTATCGTAGAAAATGCATATCTCAGCTTGATACCCGACCGAAACCAAGATATCTCCGGTTCTGCATGTCAAACGTACAGTGGAGTGGTGAAAACCCCAGAAAACGTGTTTCTAGCATTAAATAGCTCGAAAAGTGCGTTCTCGAAGATTCTGCATACTTCTGACAGAAGTCTCACCAGGATTATCGCAGAAATTGCATATCTCAGCTTGAAACCCGGCGAAAACCGAGTTATCTCCGGTTCTGCACATCAAACGTACCGTGGAGTGGTGAAAACACCAGAAAACGTGTTTCGCGCATTAAGTAGCTCGAAAAGAGCGTTCTCGAAGATTCTGCATATTTCTGACAGAAGTCTCACCAACATTATCGTAGAAAATGCATATCTCAGCTGGAAACACCACGAAAATCAAGATATCGCCGGTTCTGCATATCAAAAGCACTGTGGAGTGGTGAAAACACCAGATAACGTGTTTCTCGCATTAAATAGCTCGAAAAGTGCGATCTCGAAGATTCTGCATCCTTCTGACAGAAGTCTCACCAGGATTATCGTAGAAAATGCATATCTCAGCTTGAAACCCGACCGAAACCAAGATATCTCCGGTTCTGCATGTCAAACGTACAGTGGAGTGGTGAAAACCCCAGAAAACGTGTTTCTAGCATTAAATAGCTCGAAAAGAGCGCTCTCGATGTTTCTGCATACTTCGGACAGATGTTTCACCAAACTTATCGCAGAAAATGCACTTCTCAGCTTGAAACCCCACGAAAACCAAGATATCTACTGTTCTGCATATCAAACGCACTGTGGAGTGGTGAAAACACCAGATAACGTGTTTCTCGCATTAGATAGCTCGAAAAGCGCGATCTCGATGATTCTGCATACTTTGGACGGAAGTCTCACCAAGATTATCATAAAACATGCATATTTCAGCTTGATACCCCACGAAAACCAAGATATCGCCGGTTCTGCATATCAAACGCACTGTGGAGTGGTGAAAACACCAGATAACGTGTTTCTCGCATTAAATAGCTCGAAAAGTGCGATCTCGAAGATTCTGCATACTTCTGACAGAAGTCTCACCAGGGTTATCGTAGAAAATGCATATCTCAGCTTGAAACCCGACGAAAACCGAGTTATCTCCGGTTCTGCATATCAAACGCACTGTGGAGTGGTGAAAACAACCAGAGAACCTGTTTCTCGCATTAAATAGCTCGAAAAGAGCGCTCTCGATGTTTCTGCATACTGCGGACAGATGTTTCACCAAGATTATCGTAGAAAATGCATATCTCAGCTTGAAACCCGACGAAAAACAAAATATCGCCGGTTCTGCATATCAAACCAACTGTCGAGTGGTGAAAACAACCAGAGAACGTGTATCTCGCATTAAATAGCTCGAAAAGAGCGATCTCGATGATTCAGCATACTTCGGACAGAAGTCTCACCAAAATTATCGTAAAAAATGCATATCTCAGCTTGAAACCCCGCGAAAACCAAGATATCGCTGTGTTCAGCATATCAAACACACTGTGGAGTGGTGAAAACCCCAGAAAACGTGTTTCACGCATTAAGTAGCTCGAAACGAGCGATCTCGACGATTAAGCATACTCCGGACAGAAGTCTCACCAAGATTATCGTAAAAAATGCATATCTCAGCTTGAAACCCCACGAAAACCAAGATATCGCTGATCCTGTATATCAAACATACTGTGGGGTGCTGAAAACACCAGATAACGTGTTTGTCGCATTAAATAGCTCGAATATAGCGATCTCGATGATTCTGCATACTTCGGACAGAAGTCTCACCAAGATTATCGTAAAAAATGCATATCTCAGCATGAAACGCCACGAAAATCAAGATATCGCCGGTTCTGCATATCAAACCAACTGTGGAGTGGTGAAAATACCAGATATCGTGTTTCTCGCATTACATAGCTCGAAAAGCGCGATCTCGATGATTCTGCATACTTCGGACAGAAGTCTCACCAAGATTATCGTAAAACATGCATATCTCAGCTCGGTACCCCACGAAAACCAAGATATCGCCGGTTCTGCATATCAAACGCACTGTGGAGTGGTGAAAACACCAGATAACGTGTTTCTCGCATTAAGTAGCTCGAAAAGTGCGATCTCGAAGATTCTGCATACTTCTGACAGAAGTCTCACCAGGATTATCGTAGAAAATGCATATCTCAGCTTGAAACCCGACCGAAACCAAGATATCTCCGGTTCTGCATGTCAAACGTACTGTGGAGTGGTGAAAACACCAGAAAAAGTGTTTCGTGCATTAAGTAGCTCGAAAAGAGCGATCTAGATGATTCTGCATATTTCTGACAGAAGTCTCACCAACATTATCGTAGAAAATGCATATTTCAGCTGGAAACACCACGAAAATCAAGATATCGCCGGTTCTGCATATCAAACCAACTGTGGAGTGGTGAAAACACCAGATAACGTGTTTCTCGCATTACATAGCTCGAAAAGCGCGATCTCGATGATTCTGCATACTTCGGACAGAAGTCTCACCAAGATTATGGTAAAAATGCATATCTCAGCTTGATACCCCACGAAAAACAAGATATCGCCGGTTCTGCATATCAAACGCACTGTGGAGTGGTGAAAACACCAGATAACGTGTTTCTCGCATTAAATAGCTCGAAAAGTGCGATCTCGAAGATTCTGCATACTTCTGACAGAAGTCTCACCAGGATTATCGCAGAAATTGCATATCTCAGCTTGAAACCCGGCGAAAACCGAGTTATCTCCGGTTCTGCACATCAAACGTACCGTGGAGTGGTGAAAACACCAGAAAACGTGTTTCGCGCATTAAGTAGCTCGAAAAGAGCGTTCTCGAAGATTCTGCATATTTCTGACAGAAGTCTCACCAACATTATCGTAGAAAATGCATATCTCAGCTGGAAACACCACGAAAATCAAGATATCGCCGGTTCTGCATATCAAAAGCACTGTGGAGTGGTGAAAACACCAGATAACGTGTTTCTCGCATTAAATAGCTCGAAAAGTGCGATCTCGAAGATTCTGCATCCTTCTGACAGAAGTCTCACCAGGATTATCGTAGAAAATGCATATCTCAGCTTGAAACCCGACCGAAACCAAGATATCTCCGGTTCTGCATGTCAAACGTACAGTGGAGTGGTGAAAACCCCAGAAAACGTGTTTCTAGCATTAAATAGCTCGAAAAGAGCGCTCTCGATGTTTCTGCATACTTCGGACAGATGTTTCACCAAACTTATCGCAGAAAATGCACTTCTCAGCTTGAAACCCCACGAAAACCAAGATATCTACTGTTCTGCATATCAAACGCACTGTGGAGTGGTGAAAACACCAGATAACGTGTTTCTCGCATTAGATAGCTCGAAAAGCGCGATCTCGATGATTCTGCATACTTTGGACGGAAGTCTCACCAAGATTATCATAAAACATGCATATTTCAGCTTGATACCCCACGAAAACCAAGATATCGCCGGTTCTGCATATCAAACGCACTGTGGAGTGGTGAAAACACCAGATAACGTGTTTCTCGCATTAAATAGCTCGAAAAGTGCGATCTCGAAGATTCTGCATACTTCTGACAGAAGTCTCACCAGGGTTATCGTAGAAAATGCATATCTCAGCTTGAAACCCGACGAAAACCGAGTTATCTCCGGTTCTGCATATCAAACGCACTGTGGAGTGGTGAAAACAACCAGAGAACCTGTTTCTCGCATTAAATAGCTCGAAAAGAGCGCTCTCGATTTTTCTGCATACTGCGGACAGATGTTTCACCAAGATTATCGTAGAAAATGCATATCTCAGCTTGAAACCCGACGAAAAACAAAATATCGCCGGTTCTGCATATCAAACCAACTGTCGAGTGGTGAAAACAACCAGAGAACGTGTTTCTCGCATTAAATAGCTCGAAAAGAGCGATCTCGATGATTCAGCATACTTCGGACAGAAGTCTCACCAAAATTATCGTAAAAAATGCATATCTCAGCTTGAAACCCCGCGAAAACCAAGATATCGCTGTGTTCAGCATATCAAACACACTGTGGAGTGGTGAAAACCCCAGAAAACGTGTTTCACGCATTAAGTAGCTCGAAACGAGCGATCTCGACGATTAAGCATACTCCGGACAGAAGTCTCACCATGATTATCGTAAAAAATGCATATCTCAGCTTGAAACCCCACGAAAACCAAGATATCGCTGATCCTGTATATCAAACATACTGTGGGGTGCTGAAAACACCAGATAACGTGTTTGTCGCATTAAATAGCTCGAATATAGCGATCTCGATGATTCTGCATACTTCGGACAGAAGTCTCACCAAGATTATCGTAAAAAATGCATATCTCAGCATGAAACGCCACGAAAATCAAGATATCGCCGGTTCTGCATATCAAACCAACTGTGGAGTGGTGAAAATACCAGATATCGTGTTTCTCGCATTACATAGCTCGAAAAGCGCGATCTCGATGATTCTGCATACTTCGGACAGAAGTCTCACCAAGATTATCGTAAAACATGCATATCTCAGCTCGGTACCCCACGAAAACCAAGATATCGCCGGTTCTGCATATCAAACGCACTGTGGAGTGGTGAAAACACCAGATAACGTGTTTCTCGCATTAAGTAGCTCGAAAAGTGCGATCTCGAAGATTCTGCATACTTCTGACAGAAGTCTCACCAGGATTATCGTAGAAAATGCATATCTCAGCTTGAAACCCGACCGAAACCAAGATATCTCCGGTTCTGCATGTCAAACGTACTGTGGAGTGGTGAAAACACCAGAAAAAGTGTTTCGTGCATTAAGTAGCTCGAAAAGAGCGATCTAGATGATTCTGCATGCTTCTGACTGAAGTCTCACCAACATTATCGTAGAAAATGCATATCTCAGCTGGAAACACCACGAAAATCAAGATATCGCCGGTTCTGCATATCAAACGCACTGTGGAGTCGTGAAAACACCAGATAACGTGTTTCTCGCATTAAATAGCTCGAAAAGAGCGATCTAGATGATTCAGCATACTTCGGACAGAAGACTCACCAAGACTATCGCAGAAAATGCATATTTCAGCTGTAAACCCCACGAAAACCAAGATATCGCCGGTTCTGCATATCAAACCAACTGTGGAGTGGTGAAAATACCAGATATCGTGTTTCTCGCATTACATAGCTCGAAAAGTGCGATCTCGAAGATTCTGCATACTTCTGACAGAAGTCTCACCAGGATTATCGTAGAAAATGCATATCTCAGCTTGAAACCCGACCGAAACCAAGATATCTCCGGTTCTTCATATCAAACGCACTATGGAGTGGTGAAAACACCAGATAACGTGTTTCTCGCAATAAATAGCTCGAAAAGAGCGTTCTCGAAGATTCTGCATGCTTCTGACTGAAGTCTCACCAACATTATCGTAGAAAATGCATATCTCAGCTGGAAACACCACGAAAATCAAGATATCGCCGGTTCTGCATATCAAACACACTGTGGAGTGGTGAAAACCCCAGAAAACGTGTTTCACGCATTAAGTAGCTCGAAACGAGCGATCTCGACGATTAAGCATACTCCGGACAGAAGTCTCACCATGATTATCGTAAAAAATGCATATCTCAGCTTGAAACCCCACGAAAACCAAGATATTGCTGATCCTGTATATCAAACATACTGTGGGGTGCTGAAAACACCAGATAACGTGTTTGTCGCATTAAATAGCTCGAATATAGCGATCTCGATGATTCTGCATACTTCGGACAGAAGTCTCACCAAGATTATCGTAAAAAATGCATATCTCAGCATGAAACGCCACGAAAATCAAGATATCGCCGGTTCTGCATATCAAACCAACTGTGGAGTGGTGAAAATACCAGATATCGTGTTTCTCGCATTACATAGCTCGAAAAGCGCGATCTCGATGATTCTGCATACTTCGGACAGAAGTCTCACCAAGATTATCGTAAAACATGCATATCTCAGCTCGGTACCCCACGAAAACCAAGATATCGCCGGTTCTGCATATCAAACGCACTGTGGAGTGGTGAAAACACCAGATAACGTGTTTCTCGCATTAAGTAGCTCGAAAAGTGCGATCTCGAAGATTCTGCATACTTCTGACAGAAGTCTCACCAGGATTATCGTAGAAAATGCATATCTCAGCTTGAAACCCGACCGAAACCAAGATATCTCCGGTTCTGCATGTCAAACGTACTGTGGAGTGGTGAAAACACCAGAAAAAGTGTTTCGTGCATTAAGTAGCTCGAAAAGAGCGATCTAGATGATTCTGCATGCTTCTGACTGAAGTCTCACCAACATTATCGTAGAAAATGCATATCTCAGCTGGAAACACCACGAAAATCAAGATATCGCCGGTTCTGCATATCAAACGCACTGTGGAGTCGTGAAAACACCAGATAACGTGTTTCTCGCATTAAATAGCTCGAAAAGAGCGATCTAGATGATTCAGCATACTTCGGACAGAAGACTCACCAAGATTATCGCAGAAAATGCATATTTCAGCTGTAAACCCCACGAAAACCAAGATATCGCCGGTTCTGCATATCAAACCAACTGTGGAGTGGTGAAAATACCAGATATCGTGTTTCTCGCATTACATAGCTCGAAAAGTGCGATCTCGAAGATTCTGCATACTTCTGACAGAAGTCTCACCAGGATTATCGTAGAAAATGCATATCTCAGCTTGAAACCCGACCGAAACCAAGATATCTCCGGTTCTTCATATCAAACGTACCGTGGAGAGGTGAAAACACCAGAAAACGTGTTTCGTGCATTAAGTAGCTCGAAAAGAGCGATCTAGATGATTCCGCATACTTCTGACTGAATTCTCACCAGTATTATCGCAGAAATTGCATATCTCAGCTTGAAACCCGACAGAAACCAAGATATCTACTGTTCTGCATATCCAACGAACGGTGGAGTGGTGAAAACCCCAGAAAACGTGTTTCTGGCATTAAATATCTCGAAACGAGCGATCTCGATGGTTCTGCATACTTCGGACAGAAGTCTCAACAAAATTATCGCAGAAAATGCATATCTCAGCTTGAAACCCCACGAAAACCAAGATATCGCCGGTTCTGCATATCATACGCACTGTGGAGTGGTGAAAACACCAGATAACGTGTTTCTCGCATTAAATAGCTCGAATAGAGCGATCTCGATGATTCTTCATACTTCGGACAGAAGTCTCAACAAGATTATCGTAAAGAATGCATATCTCAGCTTGAAACCCGACGAAAACCAAAATATCTGCGGTTCTGCATATCCAACGCACTGTGGAGTGGTGAAAACACCAGATAACGTGTTTCTCGCATTAAATAGCTCGAAACGAGCGATCTCGATGATTCTGCATACTTCGGACAGAAGTCTCAACAAGATGATCGCAGAAAATGCATATCTCAGCTTGAAACCCGACGAAAACCGAGTTATCTCCGGTTCTGCATATCAAACGCACTGTGGAGTGGTGAAAACAACCAGAGAACCTGTTTCTCGCATTAAATAGCTCGAAAAGAGCGCTCTCGATGTTTCTGCATACTGCGGACAGATGTTTCACCAAGATTATCGTAGAAAATGCATATCTCAGCTTGAAACCCGACGAAAAACAAAATATCGCCGGTTCTGCATATCAAACCAACTGTCGAGTGGTGAAAACAACCAGAGAACGTGTTTCTCGCATTAAATAGCTCGAAAAGAGCGATCTCGATGATTCAGCATACTTCGGACAGAAGTCTCACCAAAATTATCGTAAAAAATGCATATCTCAGCTTGAAACCCCGCGAAAACCAAGATATCGCTGTGTTCAGCATATCAAACACACTGTGGAGTGGTGAAAACCCCAGAAAACGTGTTTCACGCATTAAGTAGCTCGAAACGAGCGATCTCGACGATTAAGCATACTCCGGACAGAAGTCTCACCAAGATTATCGTAAAAAATGCATATCTCAGCTTGAAACCCCACGAAAACCAAGATATCGCTGATCCTGTATATCAAACATACTGTGGGGTGCTGAAAACACCAGATAACGTGTTTGTCGCATTAAATAGCTCGAATATAGCGATCTCGATGATTCTGCATACTTCGGACAGAAGTCTCACCAAGATTATCGTAAAAAATGCATATCTCAGCATGAAACGCCACGAAAATCAAGATATCGCCGGTTCTGCATATCAAACCAACTGTGGAGTGGTGAAAATACCAGATATCGTGTTTCTCGCATTACATAGCTCGAAAAGCGCGATCTCGATGATTCTGCATACTTCGGACAGAAGTCTCACCAAGATTATCGTAAAACATGCATATCTCAGCTCGGTACCCCACGAAAACCAAGATATCGCCGGTTCTGCATATCAAACGCACTGTGGAGTGGTGAAAACACCAGATAACGTGTTTCTCGCATTAAGTAGCTCGAAAAGTGCGATCTCGAAGATTCTGCATACTTCTGACAGAAGTCTCACCAGGATTATCGTAGAAAATGCATATCTCAGCTTGAAACCCGACCGAAACCAAGATATCTCCGGTTCTGCATGTCAAACGTACTGTGGAGTGGTGAAAACACCAGAAAAAGTGTTTCGTGCATTAAGTAGCTCGAAAAGAGCGATCTAGATGATTCTGCATATTTCTGACAGAAGTCTCACCAACATTATCGTAGAAAATGCATATTTCAGCTGGAAACACCACGAAAATCAAGATATCGCCGGTTCTGCATATCAAACCAACTGTGGAGTGGTGAAAACACCAGATAACGTGTTTCTCGCATTACATAGCTCGAAAAGCGCGATCTCGATGATTCTGCATACTTCGGACAGAAGTCTCACCAAGATTATGGTAAAAATGCATATCTCAGCTTGATACCCCACGAAAAACAAGATATCGCCGGTTCTGCATATCAAACGCACTGTGGAGTGGTGAAAACACCAGATAACGTGTTTCTCGCATTAAATAGCTCGAAAAGTGCGATCTCGAAGATTCTGCATACTTCTGACAGAAGTCTCACCAGGATTATCGTAGAAAATGCATATCTCAGCTTGATACCCGACCGAAACCAAGATATCTCCGGTTCTGCATGTCAAACGTACAGTGGAGTGGTGAAAACCCCAGAAAACGTGTTTCTAGCATTAAATAGCTCGAAAAGTGCGTTCTCGAAGATTCTGCATACTTCTGACAGAAGTCTCACCAGGATTATCGCAGAAATTGCATATCTCAGCTTGAAACCCGGCGAAAACCGAGTTATCTCCGGTTCTGCACATCAAACGTACCGTGGAGTGGTGAAAACACCAGAAAACGTGTTTCGCGCATTAAGTAGCTCGAAAAGAGCGTTCTCGAAGATTCTGCATATTTCTGACAGAAGTCTCACCAACATTATCGTAGAAAATGCATATCTCAGCTGGAAACACCACGAAAATCAAGATATCGCCGGTTCTGCATATCAAAAGCACTGTGGAGTGGTGAAAACACCAGATAACGTGTTTCTCGCATTAAATAGCTCGAAAAGTGCGATCTCGAAGATTCTGCATCCTTCTGACAGAAGTCTCACCAGGATTATCGTAGAAAATGCATATCTCAGCTTGAAACCCGACCGAAACCAAGATATCTCCGGTTCTGCATGTCAAACGTACAGTGGAGTGGTGAAAACCCCAGAAAACGTGTTTCTAGCATTAAATAGCTCGAAAAGAGCGCTCTCGATGTTTCTGCATACTTCGGACAGATGTTTCACCAAACTTATCGCAGAAAATGCACTTCTCAGCTTGAAACCCCACGAAAACCAAGATATCTACTGTTCTGCATATCAAACGCACTGTGGAGTGGTGAAAACACCAGATAACGTGTTTCTCGCATTAGATAGCTCGAAAAGCGCGATCTCGATGATTCTGCATACTTTGGACGGAAGTCTCACCAAGATTATCATAAAACATGCATATTTCAGCTTGATACCCCACGAAAACCAAGATATCGCCGGTTCTGCATATCAAACGCACTGTGGAGTGGTGAAAACACCAGATAACGTGTTTCTCGCATTAAATAGCTCGAAAAGTGCGATCTCGAAGATTCTGCATACTTCTGACAGAAGTCTCACCAGGGTTATCGTAGAAAATGCATATCTCAGCTTGAAACCCGACGAAAACCGAGTTATCTCCGGTTCTGCATATCAAACGCACTGTGGAGTGGTGAAAACAACCAGAGAACCTGTTTCTCGCATTAAATAGCTCGAAAAGAGCGCTCTCGATGTTTCTGCATACTGCGGACAGATGTTTCACCAAGATTATCGTAGAAAATGCATATCTCAGCTTGAAACCCGACGAAAAACAAAATATCGCCGGTTCTGCATATCAAACCAACTGTCGAGTGGTGAAAACAACCAGAGAACGTGTTTCTCGCATTAAATAGCTCGAAAAGAGCGATCTCGATGATTCAGCATACTTCGGACAGAAGTCTCACCAAAATTATCGTAAAAAATGCATATCTCAGCTTGAAACCCCGCGAAAACCAAGATATCGCTGTGTTCAGCATATCAAACACACTGTGGAGTGGTGAAAACCCCAGAAAACGTGTTTCACGCATTAAGTAGCTCGAAACGAGCGATCTCGACGATTAAGCATACTCCGGACAGAAGTCTCACCAAGATTATCGTAAAAAATGCATATCTCAGCTTGAAACCCCACGAAAACCAAGATATCGCTGATCCTGTATATCAAACATACTGTGGGGTGCTGAAAACACCAGATAACGTGTTTGTCGCATTAAATAGCTCGAATATAGCGATCTCGATGATTCTGCATACTTCGGACAGAAGTCTCACCAAGATTATCGTAAAAAATGCATATCTCAGCATGAAACGCCACGAAAATCAAGATATCGCCGGTTCTGCATATCAAACCAACTGTGGAGTGGTGAAAATACCAGATATCGTGTTTCTCGCATTACATAGCTCGAAAAGCGCGATCTCGATGATTCTGCATACTTCGGACAGAAGTCTCACCAAGATTATCGTAAAACATGCATATCTCAGCTCGGTACCCCACGAAAACCAAGATATCGCCGGTTCTGCATATCAAACGCACTGTGGAGTGGTGAAAACACCAGATAACGTGTTTCTCGCATTAAGTAGCTCGAAAAGTGCGATCTCGAAGATTCTGCATACTTCTGACAGAAGTCTCACCAGGATTATCGTAGAAAATGCATATCTCAGCTTGAAACCCGACCGAAACCAAGATATCTCCGGTTCTGCATGTCAAACGTACTGTGGAGTGGTGAAAACACCAGAAAAAGTGTTTCGTGCAGTAAGTAGCTCGAAAAGAGCGATCTAGATGATTCTGCATGCTTCTGACTGAAGTCTCACCAACATTATCGTAGAAAATGCATATCTCAGCTGGAAACACCACGAAAATCAAGATATCGCCGGTTCTGCATATCAAACGCACTGTGGAGTCGTGAAAACACCAGATAACGTGTTTCTCGCATTAAATAGCTCGAAAAGAGCGATCTAGATGATTCAGCATACTTCGGACAGAAGACTCACCAAGATTATCGCAGAAAATGCATATTTCAGCTGTAAACCCCACGAAAACCAAGATATCGCCGGTTCTGCATATCAAACCAACTGTGGAGTGGTGAAAATACCAGATATCGTGTTTCTCGCATTACATAGCTCGAAAAGTGCGATCTCGAAGATTCTGCATACTTCTGACAGAAGTCTCACCAGGATTATCGTAGAAAATGCATATCTCAGCTTGAAACCCGACCGAAACCAAGATATCTCCGGTTCTTCATATCAAACGTACCGTGGAGAGGTGAACACACCAGAAAACGTGTTTCGTGCATTAAGTAGCTCGAAAAGAGCGATCTAGATGATTCCGCATACTTCTGACTGAATTCTCACCAGTATTATCGCAGAAATTGCATATCTCAGCTTGAAACCCGACAGAAACCAAGATATCTACTGTTCTGCATATCCAACGAACGGTGGAGTGGTGAAAACCCCAGAAAACGTGTTTCTGGCATTAAATATCTCGAAACGAGCGATCTCGATGGTTCTGCATACTTCGGACAGAAGTCTCAACAAGATTATCGCAGAAAATGCATATCTCAGCTTGAAACCCCACGAAAACCAAGATATCGCCGGTTCTGCATATCATACGCACTGTGGAGTGGTGAAAACACCAGATAACGTGTTTCTCGCATTAAATAGCTCGAATAGAGCGATCTCGATGATTCTTCATACTTCGGACAGAAGTCTCAACAAGATTATCGTAAAGAATGCATATCTCAGCTTGAAACCCGACGAAAACCAAAATATCTGCGGTTCTGCATATCCAACGCACTGTGGAGTGGTGAAAACACCAGATAACGTGTTTCTCGCATTAAATAGCTCGAAACGAGCGATCTCGATGATTCTGCATACTTCGGACAGAAGTCTCAACAAGATGATCGCAGAAAATGCATATCTCAGCTTGAAACCCCACGAAAACCAAGATATCTACTGTTCTGCATATCCAACGAACGGTGGAGTGGTGAAAACCCCAGAAAACGTGTTTCTGGCATTAAATAGCTCGAAACGAGCGATCTCGATGGTTCTGCATACTTCGGACAGAAGTCTCAACAAGATTATCGCAGAAAATGCATATCTCAGCTTGAAACCCCACGAAAACCAAGATATCGCCGGTTCTGCATATCATACGCACTGTGGAGTGGTGAAAACACCAGATAACGTGTTTCTCGCATTAAATAGCTCGAATAGAGCGATCTCGATGATTCTTCATACTTCGGACAGAAGTCTCAACAAGATTATCGTAAAAAATGCATATCTCAGCTTGAAACCCCACGAAAACCAAGATATCGCTGATCCTGTATATCAAACATACTGTGGGGTGCTGAAAACACCAGATAACGTGTTTGTCGCATTAAATAGCTCGAATATAGCGATCTCGATGATTCTGCATACTACGGACAGAAGTCTCACCAAGATTATCGTAAAAATGCATATCTCAGCATGAAACGCCACGAAAATCAAGATATCGCCGGTTCTGCATATCAAACCAAGTGTGGAGTGGTGAAAATACCAGATATCGTGTTTCTCGCATTACATAGCTCGAAAAGCGCGATCTCGATGATTCTGCATACTTCGGACAGAAGTCTCATCAAGATTATCGTAAAACATGCATATCTCAGCTCGGTACCCCACGAAAACCAAGATATCGCCGGTTCTGCATATCAAACGCACTGTGGAGTGGTGAAAACACCAGATAACGTGTTTCTCCCATTAAGTAGCTCGAAAAGTGCGATCTCGAAGATTCTGCATACTTCTGACAGAAGTCTCACCAGGATTATCGTAGAAAATGCAGATCTCAGCTTGAAACCCGACCGAAACCAAGATATCTCCGGTTCTGCATGGAAAACGTACTGCGGAGTGGTGAAAACACCAGAAAAAGTGTTTCGTGCATTAAGTAGCTCGAAAAGAGCGATCTAGATGATTCTGCATGCTTCTGACTGAAGTCTCACCAACATTATCGTAGAAAATGCATATCTCAGCTGGAAACACCACGAAAATCAAGATATCGCCGGTTCTGCATATCAAACCAACTGTGAAGTGGTGAAAACACCAGATATCGTGTTTCTCGCATTACATAGCTCGAAAAGCGCGATCTCGATGATTCTGCATACTTCTGACTGAAGTCTCACCAACATTATCGTAGAAAATGCATATCTCAGCTGGAAACACCACGAAAATCAAGATATCGCCGGTTCTGCATATCAAACGCACTGTGGAGTCGTGAAAACACCAGATAACGTGTTTCTCGCATTAAATAGCTCGAAAAGAGCGATCTAGATGATTCAGCATACTTCGGACAGAAGACTCACCAAGATTATCGCAGAAAATGCATATTTCAGCTGTAAACCCCACGAAAACCAAGTTATCGGCGTCTCTACATATCAAACGCACTGTGGAGTGGTCAATACACCAGATAACGTGTTTCTAGCATTAAATAGCTCGAAAAGTGCGATCTCGAAGATTCTGCATACTTCTGACAGAAGTCTCACCAGGATTATCGTAGAAAATGCATATCTCAGCTTGAAACCCGACCGAAACCAAGATATCTCCGGTTCTTCATATCAAACGTACCGTGGAGAGGTGAAAACACCAGAAAACGTGTTTCGTGCATTAAGTAGCTCGAAAAGAGCGATCTAGATGATTCCGCATACTTCTGACTGAATTCTCAACAGTATTATCGCAGAAATTGCATATCTCAGCTTGAAACCCGACCGAAACCAAGATATCTCCGGTTCTTCATATCAAACGTACCGTGGAGAGGTGAAAACACCAGAAAACGTGTTTCGTGCATTAAGTAGCTCGAAAAGAGCGATCTAGATGATTCCGCATACTTCTGACTGAATTCTCACCAGTATTATCGAAGAAAATGCATATCTCAGCTTGAAACCCGACGAAAACCAAAATATCTGCGGTTCTGCATATCCAACGCACTGTGGAGTGGTGAAAACACCAGATAACGTGTTTCTCGCATTAAATAGCTCGAAACGAGCGATCTCGATGATTCTGCATACTTCGGACAGAAGTCTCAACAAGATGATCGCAGAAAATGCATATCTCAGCTTGAAACCCCACGAAAACCAAGATATCTACTGTTCTGCATATCCAACGAACGGTGGAGTGGTGAAAACCCCAGAAAACGTGTTTCTGGCATTAAATAGCTCGAAACGAGCGATCTCGATGGTTCTGCATACTTCGGACAGAAGTCTCAACAAGATTATCGCAGAAAATGCATATCTCAGCTTGAAACCCCACGAAAACCAAGATATCGCCGGTTCTGCATATCATACGCACTGTGGAGTGGTGAAAACACCAGATAACGTGTTTCTCGCATTAAATAGCTCGAATAGAGCGATCTCGATGATTCTTCATACTTCGGACAGAAGTCTCAACAAGATTATCGTAAAGAATGCATATCTCAGCTTGAAACCCCACGAAAGCCAAGATATCGCTGGTTCTGCATATCAAACGCACTGTGGAGTGGTGAAAACACCGGATAAGGTTTTTCTCGCATTAACTAGCTCGAAAAGAGCGATCTCGATGTTTCAGCATACTTCGGACAGGAGTCTCACCAAGATTATCGCAGAAAATGCATATCTCAGCTTGATACCCCACGAAAACCAAGATATCGCCGGTTCTGCATATCAAACGCACTGTGGAGTGGTACAAACACCAGATAACGTGTTTCTCGCATTAAATAGCTCGAAACGAGCGATCTCGATGATTCTGCATACTTCGGACAGAAGTCTCACCAAAATTATCGTAAAAAATGCATATCTCAGCTTGAAACCCCGCGAAAACCAAGATATCGCTGTGTTCAGCATATCAAACACACTGTGGAGTGGTGAAAACCCCAGAAAACGTGTTTCTCGCATTAAGTAGCTCGAAACGAGCGATCTCGATGATTAAGCATACTCCGGACAGAAGTCTCACCAAGATTATCGTAAAAAATGCATATCTCAGCTTGAAACCCCACGAAAACCAAGATATCGCTGATCCTGTATATCAAACATACTGTGGGGTGCTGAAAACACCAGATAACGTGTTTTTCGCATTAAATAGCTCGAATATAGCGATCTCGATGATTCTGCATACTACGGACAGAAGTCTCACCAAGATTATCGTAAAAATGCATATCTCAGCATGAAACGCCACGAAAATCAAGATATCGCCGGTTCTGCATATCAAACCAAGTGTGGAGTGGTGAAAATACCAGATATCGTGTTTCTCGCATTACATAGCTCGAAAAGCGCGATCTCGATGATTCTGCATACTTCGGACAGAAGTCTCATCAAGATTATCGTAAAACATGCATATCTCAGCTCGGTACCCCACGAAAACCAAGATATCGCCGGTTCTGCATATCAAACGCACTGTGGAGTGGTGAAAACACCAGATAACGTGTTTCTCGCATTAAGTAGCTCGAAAAGTGCGATCTCGAAGATTCTGCATACTTCTGACAGAAGTCTCACCAGGATTATCGTAGAAAATGCAGATCTCAGCCGGAAACCCGACCGAAACCAAGATATCTCCGGTTCTGCATGTCAAACGTACTGTGGAGTGGTGAAAACACCAGAAAAAGTGTTTCGTGCATTAAGTAGCTCGAAAAGAGCGATCTAGATGATTCTGCATACTTCTGACTGAAGTCTCACCAACATTATCGTAGAAAATGCATATCTCAGCTGGAAACACCACGAAAATCAAGATATCGCCGGTTCTGCACATCAAACCAACTGTGGAGTGGTGAAAACACCAGATATCGTGTTTCTCGCATTACATAGCTCGAAAAGCGCGATCTCGATGATTCTGCATACTTCTGACTGAAGTCTCACCAACATTATCGTCGAAAATGCATATCTCAGCTGGAAACACCACGAAAATCAAGATATCGCCGGTTCTGCATATCAAACGCACTGCGGAGTGGTGAAAACACCAGATAACGTGTTTCTCGCATTAAATAGCTCGAAAAGAGCGATCTAGATGATTCAGCATACTTCGGACAGAAGACTCACCAAGATTATCGCAGAAAATGCATATTTCAGCTGTAAACCCCACGAAAACCAAGTTATCGGCGTCTCTACATATCAAACGCACTGTGGAGTGGTCAAAACACCCGATAACGTGTTTCTAGCATTAAATAGCTCGAAAAGTGCGATCTCGAAGATTCTGCATACTTCTGACAGAAGTCTCACCAGGATTATCGTAGAAAATGCATATCTCAGCTTGAAACCCGACCGAAACCAAGATATCTCCGGTTCTTCATATCAAACGTACCGTGGAGAGGTGAAAACACCAGAAAACGTGTTTCGTGCATTAAGTAGCTCGAAAAGAGCGATCTAGATGATTCCGCATACTTCTGACTGAATTCTCACCAGTATTATCGCAGAAATTGCATATCTCAGCTTGAAACCCGGCGAAAACCGAGTTATCTCCGGTTCTGCACATCAAACGTACCGTGGATTGGTGAAAACACCAGAAAACGTGTTTTGCGCTTTAAGTAGCTTGAAAAGAGCGTTCTCGAAGATTCTGCACACTTCTGTCAGAAGTCTCACCAAGCTTATCGTAGAAAATGCATATCTCAGCTTGAAACCCGACGAAAACCAAAATATCTGCGGTTCTGCATATCCAACGCACTGTGGAGTGGTGAAAATACCAGATAACGTGTTTCTCGCATTAAATAGCTCGAAACGAGCGATCTCGATGATTCTGCATACTTCGGACAGAAGTCTCAACAAGATTATCGCAGAAAATGCATATCTCAGCTTGAAACCCCACGAAAACCAAGATATCTACAGTTCTGCATATCCAACGAACGGTGGAGTGGTGAAAACCCCAGAAAACGTGTTTCTGGCATTAAATAGCTCGAAAAGAGCGCTCTCGACGTTTCTGCATACTTCGGACAGATGTTTCACCAAGCTTGTCGTAGAAAATGCATATCTCAGCTTGAAACCCGACGAAAATCAAAATATCTGCGATTCTGCATATCCAACGCACTGTGGAGTGGTGAAAATACCAGATAACGTGTTTCTCGCATTAAATAGCTCGAAACGAGCGATCTCGATGGTTCTGCATACTTCGGACAGAAGTCTCAACAAGATTATCGCAGAAAATGCATATCTCAGCTTGAAACCCCACGAAAACCAAGATATCGCCGGTTCTGCATATCATACGCACTGTGGAGTGGTGAAAACACCAGATAACGTGTTTCTCGCATTAAATAGCTCGAAACGAGCGATCTCGATGATTAAGCATACTTCGGACAGAAGTCTCACCAAGATTATCGTAAAAAATGCATATCTCAGCTTGAAACCCTACGAAAACCAAGATATCGCTGGTTCTGTATATCAAACATACTGTGGGGTGCTGAAAACACCAGATAACGTGTTTCTCGCATTAAGTAGCTCGAAAAGTGCGATCTCGAAGATTCTGCATACTTCTGACAGAAGTCTCACCAGGATTATCGTAGAAAATGCATATCTCAGCTTGAAACCCGACCGAAACCAAGATATCTCCGGTTTTGCATGTCAAACGTACTGTGGAGTGGTGAAAACACCAGAAAAAGTGTTTCGTGCATTAAGTAGCTCGAAAAGAGCGATCTAGATGATTCTGCATACTTCTGACTGAAGTCTCACCAACATTATCGTAGAAAATGCATATCTCAGCTGGAAACACCACGAAAATCAAGATATCGCCGGTTCTGCATATCAAACGCACTGTGGAGTGGTGAAAACACCAGATAACGTGTTTCTCGCATTAAGTAGCTCGAAAAGAGCGATCTAGATGATTCAGCATACTTCGGACAGAAGACTCACCAAGATTATCGCAGAAAATGCATATTTCAGCTGTAAACCCCACGAAAACCAAGTTATCGGCGTCTCTACATATCAAACGCACTGTGGAGTGGTCAAAACACCAGAAAACGTGTTTCTAGCATTAAATAGCTCGAAAAGTGCGATCTCGAAGATTCTGCATACTTCTGACAGAAGTCTCACCAGGATTATCGTAGAAAATGCATATCTCAGCTTGAAACCCGACCGAAACCAAGATATCTCCGGTTTTGCATGTCAAACGTACCGTGGATTGGTGAAAACACCAGAAAACGTGTTTTGCGCATTAAGTAGCTTGAAAAGAGCGTTCTCGAAGATTCTGCACACTTCTGACAGAAGTCTCACGAAGCTTATCGTAGAAAATGCATATCTCAGCTTGAAACCCGACGAAAACCAAAATATCTGCGGTTCTGCATATCCAACGCACTGTGGAGTGGTGAAAATACCAGATAACGTGTTTCTCGTATTAAATAGCTCGGAACGAGCGATCTCGATGATTCTGCATACTTCGGACAGAAGTCTCAACAAGATTATCGCAGAAAATGCATATCTCAGCTTGAAACCCCACGAAAACCAAGATATCTACTGTTCTGCATATCCAACGAACGGTGGAGTGGTGAAAACCCCAGAAAACGTGTTTCTGGCATTAAATAGCTCGAAAAGAGCGCTCTCGACGTTTCTGCATACTTCGGACAGATGTTTCACCAAGCTTGTCGTAGAAAATGCATATCTCAGCTGGAAACCCCACGAAAATCAAGATATCGCCGGTTCTGCATATCAAACCAACTGTGGAGTGGTGAAAACACCAGATATCGTGTTTCTCGCATTACATAGCTCGAAAAGAGCGATCTAGATGATTCAGCATACTTCGGACAGAAGACTCACCAAGATTTACGCAGGAAATGCATATCTCAGCTTGAAACCCAACGAAAACCAAGATATCTCCGGGTCTGCATATCCAACGAACTGTGGAGTGGGGAAAACGCCAGAAAACGTGTTTCTCGAATTAAATAGCTCGAAAAGAGCGCTCTCGATGTTTCTGCATACTTCGGACAGATGTTTCACCAAGCTTATCGCAGAAAATGCATATCTCAGCTTGAAACCCAACGAAAACCAAGATATCTACAGTTCTGCATATCAAACGCAGTGTGGCGTGGTGAAAACACCAGAAAACGTGTTTCTCGCGTTAGCTAGCTCGGAAAGAGCGTTCTCGATGATTCTGCATACTTCTCATAGATGAAACACCAAGATTATCGCAGAAAATGCATATTTCAGCTGTAAACCCCACGAAAACCAAGTTATCGGCGTCTCTACATATCAAACGCACTGTGGAGTGGTCAAAACACCAGATAACGTGTTTCTCGCATTAAATAGCTCGAAAAGTGCGATCTCGAGGATTCTGCATACTTCTGACAGAAGTCTCACCAGGGTTATCGTAGAAAATGCATATCTCAGCTTGAAACCCGACCGAAACCAAGATATCTCTGGTTCTGCATATCCAACGAACTGTGGAGTGGGGAAAACGCCAGAAAACGTGTTTCTCGCTTTAAATAGCTCGAATGAGCGCTCTCGATGTTTCTGCATACTTCGGACAGATGTTACACCAAGCTTATCGCAGAAAATGCATATCTCAGCTTGAAACCCCACGAAAACCAAGATATCGCTGGTTCTGTATATCAAACATACTGTGGGGTGCTGAAAACACCAGATAACGTGTTTCTCGCATTAAATAGCTCGAAAAGTGCGATGTCGCAGATTCTGCATACTTCTGACAGAAGTCTCACCAGGATTATCGTAGAAAATGCATATCTCAGCTTGAAACCCGACCGAAACCAAGATATCTCCGGTTCTGCATATCCAACGAACTGTGGAGTGGTGAAAACGCCAGAAAACGTGTTTCTCGCATTCGCTAGCTCGAAAAGAGCGTTCTCGATGATTCTGCATACTTCTCATAGATGAAACACCAAGATTATCGCAGAAAATGCATATTTCAGCTGTAAACCCCACGAAAACCAAGTTATCGGCGTCTCTACATATCAAACGCACTGTGGAGTGGTCAAAACACCAGAAAAAGTGTTTCGTGCATTAAGTAGCTCGAAAAGAGCGATCTAGATGATTCTGCATACTACTGACTGAAGTCTCACCAACATTATCGTAGAAAATGCATATCTCAGCTTGAAACCCAACGAAAACCAAGATATCTACTGTTCTGCATATCAAACGCACTGCGGCGTGGTGAAAACACCAGAAAACGTGTTTCTCGCATTAGCTAGCTCGAAAAGAGCGTTCTCGTTGATTCTGCATACTTCTCATAGATGAAACACCAAGATTATCGCAGAAAATGCATATTTCATCTGTAAACCCCACGAAAACCAAGTTATCGGCGTCTCTACATATCAAACGCACTGTGGAGTGGTCAAAACACCAGATAACGTGTTTCTCGCATTAAATAGCTCGAAAAGTGCGATCTAGAAGATTCTGCATACTTCTGACAGAAGTCTCACCAGGATTATCGTAGAAAATGCATATCTCAGCTTGAAACCCGACCGAAACCAAGATATCTCCGGTTCTGCATGTCAAACGAACTGTGGAGTGGTGAAAACACCAGACAAAGTGTTTCGTGCATTAAGTAGCACGAAAAGAGCGTTCTCGAAGATTCTGCATACTTCTGACAGAAGTCTCAGCAACATTATCGTAGAAAATGCATATCTCAGCTGGAAACACCACGAAAATCAAGATATCGCCGGTTCTGCATATCAAACGCACTGTGGAGTGGTGAAAACACCAGATAACGTGTTTCTCGCATTAAATAGCACGAAAAGAGCGTTCTCGAAGATCCTGCATACTTCTCACAGAAGTCTCACCAAGATTATCGTAGAAAATGCATATCTCAGCTTGAAACCCGACGAAAACCGAGTTATCTCCGGTTCTGCACATCAAACGTACCGTGGAGTGGTGAAAACACCAGAAAACGTGTTTCGCGCATTAAGTAGCTCGAAAAGAGCGTTCTCGATGATTCAGCATACTTCGAACAGAAGTCTCACCAAGATTATCGCAGAAAATGCATATCTCAGCTTGAAACCCCACGAAAACCAAGATGTCGCCGGTTCTGCATATCATACGCACTGTGGAGTGGTGAAAACACCAGATAACGTGTTTCTCGCATTAAATAGCTCGAAAAGAGCGATCCGGATGATTCTGCATACTTCTGACAGAAGTCTCACCAAGATTATCGCAGAAAATGCATATCTCAGCTTGATACCCGACGAAATCCAAGATGTCTTCGGGTCTGCATATCAAACGCACTGTGGAGTGATGAAAACACCTGATAACGTGTTTCTCGCATTAAATAGCTCGAATAGAGCGATCTCGATGATTCTGCATACTTCGGACAGAAGTCTCACCACGATTGCCGCAGAAAAAGCATACATATGAATGAAAACCGACGAAAACCAAGATTTCGACATTTCTGCATATCAAACGCATTGTGGAGTGGTCAAAACACCAGATAACGTGTTTCTCGTAATAAATAGCTCGAAAAGACCGATATCGATGATTCTGCATACTTCGGACGGAAGTCTCACCAATATTATCGCAGAAAATGCATATCTCCGCTTGAAACCTCACGAAAATCAAGATGTCGCCGGTTCTGCATATCAAACGAACTGTGGAGTTGTCAAAACACCAGATAACGTGCTTCTCGTATTAAATAGCTCGAAAAGAGCGATATCGATGATTCTGCATCCTTCGGACAGAAGTCTCACCAAGATTGCCGCAGAAAAAGCATACCTCTGAATGAAAACCGACGAAAACCAAGATTTCGACATTTCTGCATATCAAACGCATTGTGGAGTGGTCAAAACACCAGATAACGTGTTTCTCGTAATAAATAGCTCGAAAAGACCGATATCGATGATTCTGCATACTTCGGACGGAAGTCACACCAATATTATCGCAGAAACTGCATATCTCCGCTTGAAACCTCACGAAAACCAAGATATCTCCGGTTCTGCACATCAAACGTACTGTGGAGTGCCGAAAACACAAGAAAACGTGTTACTCGCATTAACTAGCTCGAAAAGAGCGTTCTGGATGATTCTGCATACTTCTCATAGATGAACCACAAATATTATCGCAGAAAATGCATATTTCAGCTGGAAACCCCACAAAAACCAAGTTACCTGTGGAGTGATGAAAACACCAGATAACGTGTTTCTCGCATTAAATAGCTCGAATAGAGCGATCTCGATGATATTGCACACTTCTGACAGAAGACTCACCAAGATTATCGTAGAAAATGCATATCTCAGCTTGATACCCGACGAAAGCCAAGATGTCGCCGGTTCTGCATATCAAACGCCCTGTGGAGTGATGAAAACACCAGATAACGTGTTTCTCGCCTTAAATAGCTCGAATAGAGCGATCTCGATGATTCTGCATACTTCTGACTGAAGACTCACCAAAATTATCGCAGAAAATGAATATTTTAGCTGGAAACCCCACGAAAACCAAGTTATCGGCGGCTCTACATATCAAACGCACTGTGGAGTGGTCAAAACACCAGAAAACTTGTTTTTTCGCATTAAATAGCTCGAAACGAGCGATCTAGATGTTTGTGCATACTTCTGACTGAAGTCTCACCAATATTATCGCAGAAAATGCATATCTCAGCTAGAAACCTCACGAAAATCAAGATGTCGCCGGTTCTGCATATCAAACGCACTGTGGAGTAGTGAAAACAATCAGATAACGTGTTTCTCGCATTAAATAGCTCGAATAGAGCGATCTCGATGATTCTGCATACTTCTGACAGAAGAATCACCAAGATTAATGTAGAAAATGCATATGCCAGCTTGAATCCCGACCGTAACCAAGATATCTCCGGTTCTGCATGTCAAACGTACTGTGGAGTGGTGAAAACACCAGAAAACGTGTTTCGCGCATTAGGTAGCTCGAAAAGAGCGTTCTTGAAGATTCTGCATAATTCTGACAGAAGTCTCACCTGAATTATCGTAGAAAATGCATATCTCAGCTTGAAACCCGACCGAAACCAAGATATCTCCGGTTCTGCATGTCAAACGTACTGTGGAGTGGTGAAAACACCAGAAAACGTGTTTCGTGCATTAAGTAGCTCGAAAAGAGCGATCTAGATAATTCTGCATACTTCTGACTGAAGTCTCGCCAATATTATCGCAGAAAATCCATATCTCTGCTTGAAACCCCACGCAAACCAAGATATCTCCTGTTCTGCATATCCAAAGAACTGTGGAGTGGTGAAAACCCCAGAAAACGTGTTTCTCGCATTAAATAGCTCGAAAAGAGCGCTCTCGATGTTTCTGCATCCTTCTGACAGAAGACTCACCAAGATTATCGCAGAAAATGCATATCTCAGCTGGAAACCTCACGAAAATCAAGATGTCGCCGGTTCTGCATATCAAACGCACTGTGGAGTGGTGAAGACAAGCAGATAACGTGTTTCTCGCATTAAATAGCTCGAAAAGTGCGATCCCGATGATTCTGCATACTTCTGACAGATGTCTCACCAAGATTATCGTAGAAAATGCATATCTCAGCTTGAAACCCGACGAAATCCAAGATTTCGCCGGTTCTGCATATCAAACGCACTGTGGAGTGGTGAAAACACCAGATAACGTGTTTCCCGCATTAAATAGCTCGAAAAGATGGATCTCGATGATTCTGCATACTTCTGACAGAAGACTCACAAAGATTATCGCAGAAAATGCATATCTCAGCTTGAAACCCAACCGAAACCAGGATATCTTCGGTTCTGCATGTCAAACGTACTGTGGAGTGGTGAATACACCAGAAAACGTGTTTCTCGCATTATGTAGCTCGAAAAGAGCGTTCTAGAAGTTTCTGCATACCTCTGACAGAAGTCTCACCAAGATTATCGTAGAAAATGCATATCTCAGCTTGATACTCGACGGCAGCCAAGATGTCGCCGGTTCTGCATATCAAACGCACTGTGGAGTGGTGAAAACACCAGAAAACGTGTTTCTCGCATTAAATAGCTCGAAAAGAGCGATCTAGATGATTCTGCATACTTCTGACAGAAGACTCACCAAGATTATCGCAGAAAATGCATATCTCAGCTACAAACCCCACCAAAACCAAGATATCGCAGGTACTGCAGTTCAGACGCACTGTGGCGTTGTGGAAAAACCAGAAAACGTGTTTCTCGCATTAAGTAGCTCGCAAAGAGCGTTCTCGATGATTCTGCATACTTCTGACAGAAGACTCACCAAGATTATCGTAGAAAATGCATATCTCAGCTTGATACCCGACTAAAGCCAAGATATCGCCGGTTCTGCATCTCAAACGCACTGTGGGGTGGTGAAAACTACAGAAAACGTGTTACTCGCATTAACTCGCTCGAAAAGATCGTTCTGGATGATTCTGCATACTTCTGATAGATTAAACACAAAGAGTATCGCAGAAAATGCATATTTCAGCTGGAAAACCCACGAAAACCAAGTTACCTGTGGAGTGATGAAAACACCAGATAACGTGTTTCTCGCATTAAATAGCTCGAATAGAGCGATCTCGATGATTCTGCATACTTCTGACAGTAGACTCACCAAGATTATCGCAGAAAATGCATATTTTAGCTGGAAACCCCAGGAAAACCAAGTTATCGGCGGCTCTACATATCAAACGCACTGTGGAGTGGTCGAAACACCAGAAAACTTGTTTTTTCGCATTAAATAGCTCGAAAGGAGCGATCTAGATGATTCTGCATACTTCTGACTGAAGTCTCACCAATATTATCGCAGAAAATGCATATCTCAGCTGGAAACCCCACGAAAACCAAGATATCGCCGGTGCTGCATATCAAACGCCCTGTGGAGTGATGAAAACACCTGATAACGTGTTTCTCTTATTAAACAGCTCGTAAAGAGCGTTCTCGATGATTCTGCATGCTTCTTACAGAAGACTCACCAAAATTATCGCAGAAAATGCATATCTCAGCTGGAAACACCATGAAAATCAAGATATCGCCGGTTTTGCATATCAAACGCACTGTGGAATGTTGAAAACACCAGAAAACTTGTTTTTTCGCATTAAATAGCTCGAAACGAGCGATCTAGATGATTCTGCATACTTCTGACTGAAGTCTCACCAATATTATCGCAGAAAATGCATATCTCAACTTGAACCCCGACGAAATCAAAGATGTCGCCGGTTCTGCAAATCAAACGCACTGTGGAGTGGTGAAAACACCAGATAACGTGTTTCTCGCATTAAATAGCTCGAAAAGAGCGATCTCGATGATCCTGCATACTTCTGACAGAAGTCTCACCAAGATTATCGCAGAAAATGCATATCTCAACTTGAAACCCGACGAAAACCGAGTTATCTCCGGTTCTGCACATCAAACGTACCGTGGAGTGGTGAGAACACCAGAAAACGTGTTTCGCGCATTAAGTATCTCGAAAAGAGCGTTCTCGAAGATTCTGCATAATTCTGACAGAAGTCTCACCTGAATTATCGTAGAAAATGCATATCTCAGCTTGAAACCCGACGAAAACCAAAATATCGCCGGTTCTGCATATCAAACCAACTGTGGAGTGGTGAAAACACCAGATAACGTGTTTCTCGCATTAAATAGCTCGAAAAGAGCGATCTAGATGATTCTGCATACTTCGGACAGAAGTCTCACCAAGATTATCGCAGAAAATGCATATCTCTGCTTGAAACCCCACGCAAACCAAGATATCTCCTGTTCTGCATATCCAAAGAACTGTGGAGTGGTGAAAACCCCAGAAAACGTGTTTCTCGCATTAAATAGCTCGAAAAGAGCGCTCTCGATGTTTCTGCATACTTCGGACAGATGTCTCACCAAGCTTATCGTACAAAATGCATATCTCAGCTTGAAACCCTACGAAAACCAAAATATCGCCGGTTCTGCATATCAAACCAACTGTGGAGTGGTGAAAACACCAGATAACGTGTTTCTCGCATTAAATAGCTCGAAAAGAGCGATCTAGATGATTCTGCATACTTCTGACTGAAGTCTCGCCAATATTATCGCAGAAAATGCATATCTCAGCTTGAAACCCCTCGAAAACCAAGATATCTCCGGTTCTGCATTGCAAACGTACTGTGGAGTGGTGAAAACACCAGAAAACGTGTTTCGCGCATTAGGTAGCTCGAAAAGAGCGTTCTCGAAGATTCTGCATAATTCTGACAGAAGTCTCACCTGAATTATCGTAGAAAATGCATATCTCAGCTTGAAACCCGACCGAAACCAAGATATCTCCGGTTCTGCATGTCAAACGTACTGTGGAGTGGTGAAAACACCAGAAAACGTGTTTCGTGCATTAAGTAGCTCGAAAAGAGCGATCTAGATAATTCTGCATACTTCTGACTGAAGTCTCGCCAATATTATCGCAGAAAATCCATATCTCAGCTTGAAACCCCACGAAAACCAAGATATCGCTGGTTCTGCATGTCAAACGCACTGTGGAGTGGTGAAAACACCAGATAACGTGTTTCTCGCATTAAATAGCACGAAAAGAGCGATCTAGATGATTCAGCACACTTCGGACAGAAGTCTCTCCAAGATTATCGCAGGAAATGCATATCTCAGCTTGAAACCCCACGAAAACCAAGATATCTCCGGTTCTGCATATCCAACGAACTGTGGAGTGGTGAAAACCCCAGAAAACGAGTTTCTCGTATTAAATAGCTCGAAAAGAGCGATCTAGATGATTCAGCACACTTCGGACAGAAGTCTCTCCAAGATTGTCGTAGAAAATGCATATCTCAGCTTGAAACCCGACGAAAACCGTGTTATCTCCGGTTCTGCGCATCAAACGTACCGTGGAGTGGTGAAAACACCAGAAAACGTGTTTCGCGCATTAAATAGCTCGAAAAGTGCGATCTCGATGATTCTGCATACTTCTAACAGAAGTCTCACCAAGATTATCGCAGAAAATGCGTATCTCTGTTTGAAACCCCACGCAAACCAAGATATCTCCTGTTCTGCATATCCAAAGAACTGTGGATTGGTGAAAACCCCAGAAAACGTGTTTCTCGCATTAAATAGCTCGAAAAGAGCGCTCTCGATGTTTCTGCATACTTCGGACAGATGTCTCACCAAGCTTATCGTACAAAATGCATATCTCAGCTTGAAACCCGACGAAAACCAAGATATCTACTGTTCTGCATATCAAACGCACTGTGGAGTGGTGAAAACACCAGATAAGGTGTTTCTCGCATTAAATAGCTAGAAATGTGCGATCTCGAAGATTCTGCATACTTCTGACAGAAGTCTCACCAGGATTATCGTAGAAAATGCATATCTCAGCTTGAAACCCGACCGAAACCAAGATATCTCCGGATCTGCATGTCAAACGTACTGTGGAGTGGTGAAAACACCAGAAAACGTGTTTCTCGCATTAAATAGCTCGAAAAGAGCGCTCTCGATGTTTCTGCATCCTTCGGACAGATGTTTCACCAAGATTATCGTAGAAAATGCATATCTCAGCTTGAAACCCGACGAAAACCAAAATATCGCCGGTTCTGCATATCAAACCAACTGTGGAGTGGTGAAAACACCAGATAGCGCGTTTCTCGCATTAAGTAGCTCGAAAAGTGCGATCTCGGTGATTCTGCATACTTCTAACAGAAGTCTCACCAAGATTATCGCAGAAAATGCATATCTCAACTTGAAACCCGACGAAAACCAAAATATCGCCGGTTCTGCATATCCAACGCACTGTGGAGTGGTGAAAACACCAGATAACGTGTTTCTCGCATTAAGAAGCTCGAAACGAGCGATCTCGATGATTCTGCATACTTCTGACTGATGTCACACCAATATTATCGCAGAAAATGCATATCTCAGCTCGAAACCTCACGAAAATCAAGATGTTGCTGGTTCTGCATATCAAACGCACTGTGGAGTGGTGAAAACAACCAGAGAACGTGTTTCTCGCATTAAATAGCTCGAAAAGAGCGCTCTCGACCTTTCTGCATCCTTCGGACAGAAGTCTCAACAAGATTATCGCAGAAAATGCATATCTCAGCTTGAAACCTCTCGAAATCCAAGATATGTACTGTTCTGCATATCAAACGCACTGTGGAGTGGTGATAACACCAGATAACGTGTTTCTCGCATTAAGTAGCTCGAAACGAGCGATCTCGATGCTTCTGCATACTTCTGACAGAAGTCTCACCAGGGTTATCGTAGAAAATGCATATCTCAGCTTGAAACCCGACCGAAACCAAGATATCTCCGGTTCTGCATGTCAAACGTACTGTTGAGTGGTGAAAACACCAGAAAACGTGTTTCGTGCATTAAGTAGCTCGAAAAGAGCGATCTAGATGATTCTGCATACTTCTGACTGAAGTCACACCAATATTATCGCAGAAAATGCATATCTCAGCTCGAAACCTCACGAAAATCAAGATGTTGCTGGTTCTGCATATCAAACGCACTGTGGAGTGGTGAAAACAACCAGAGAACGTGTTCCTCGCATTAAATAGCTCGAATAGAGCGATCTCGATGATTCTGCAAAATTCGGACAGTAGTCTCACCAAGATTATCGTAAAAAATGCATATCTCTGCTTGGAACCCCTCGAAAACCAAGATATCGCCGGTTCTGCATATCAAACGCACTGTGGAGTGGTGAAAACACCAGATAACGTGTTTCTCGGATTAAATAGGTAGAAAAGTGCGATCTCGAAGATTCTGCATACTACTGACAGATGTCTCACCAGGATTATCGTAGAAAATGCATATCTCAGCTTGAAACCCGACCGAAACCAAGATATGTCCGGTTCTGCATGTCAAACGTACTGTGGAGTGGTGAAAACACCAGAAAACGTGTTTCGTGCATTAAGTAGCTCGAAAAGAGCGATCAAGCTGATTCTGCATACTTCTGACAAAAGACCCACCAAGATTATGGCAGAAAATGCATATCTCAGATGGAAACACCACGAAAATCAAGATATCGCCTGTTCTGCATATCAAACGCACTGTGGAGTGGTGAAAACAACCAGAGAACGTGTTTTTCGCATGAAATAGCTCGAAAAGAGCGATCTCGATGATTCAGCATACTTGGGACAGAAGTCTCACCAAGATTATCGTAAAAAATGCATATCTCAGCTTGAGACCCCACGAAAACCAAGATATCGCTGGTACTGCATATCAAACGCACTGTGGAGTGGTGAAAACAACCAGAGAACGTGTTTCTCGCATTAAATAGCTCGAATAGAGCGATCTCGATGATTCTGCATACTTCGGACAGAAGTCTCACCAAGATTATCGTAAAAAATGCATATCTCAACTTGCAACCCGACGAAAACCAAAATATCGCCGGTTCTGCATATCCAACGCACTGTGGAGTGGTGAAAACACCAGATAACGTGTTTCTCGCATTAAGAAGCTCGAAACGAGCGATCTCGATGATTCTGCATACTTCGGAGAGAAGTCTCAACAAGATTATCGCAGAAAATGCATATCTCAGCTTGAAACCCCACGAAAACCAAGATATCTACTGTTCTGCATGTCAAACGCACTGTGGAGTGGTGAAAAAACCAGACAACGTGTTTCTCGCACTAACTAGCTCGAAAAGAGCGATCTCGATGATTTAGCATACTTCTGACTGAAGTCTCACCAATATTATCGCAGAAAATGCATATCTCAGCTTGAAACCCCACGAAAACCAAGATATCGCTTGTTCTGCATATCAAACGCACTGCGGAGTGGTGAAAACACCAGATAGCCTGTTTCTCGCATTAAACAGCTCGAAAAGAGCGATCTAGATGATTCAGCATACTTCGGACAGAAGTCTCGCCAAGATTATCGCAGGAAATGCATATCTCAGCTTGAAACCACACGAAAAGCAAGATATCTCCGGTTCTGCATATCCAACGAGCTGTGGAGTGGTGAAAACCCCAGAAAACGAGTTTCTCGCATGAAATAGCTCGAAAAGAGCGCTCTCGATGTTTCTGCATACTTCGGACAGATGTTTCACCCAGATTATCGTAGAAAATGCATATCTCAGCTTGACACCCGACGAAAACCAAAATATCGCCGGTTCTGCATATCAAACCAACTGTGGAGTGATGAAAACACCAGATAACGTGTTCCTCGCATTAAGTAGCTCGAAAAGCTGGATCTCGATGATTCTGCATACTTCTAACAGAAGTCTCACGAAGATTATCGCAGAAAATGCATATCTCAGCTTGAAACCCCAGGAAAACCAAGATATCTCCGGTTCTGCATATCCAACGAACTGTGGAGTGGTGAAAACCCCAGAAAACGAGTTTCTCGCATTAAATAGCTCGAAAAGAGCGATCTCGATGATTCAGCACACTTCGGACAGAAGTCTCACCAAGAATATCGCAGGAAATGCATATCTCAGCTTTAAACCCCAGGAAAACCAAGATATCTCCGGTTCTGCATATCCAACGAACTGTGGAGTGGTGAAAACCCCAGAAAACGAGTTTCTCGCATTAAATAGCTCGAAAAGAGCGCTCTCGATGTTTCTGCATACTTCGGACAGATGTTTCACCAAGATTATCGTAGAAAATGCATATCTCAGCTTGAAACCCCACGAAAACCAAGATATCGCTGGTACTGCATATCAAACGCACTGTGGAGTGGTGAAAACACCACATAACGTGTTTCTCGCATTAAATAGCTCGAAAAGAACGTTCTCGAAGATCCTGCATACTTCTGACGGAAGTCTCACCAAGAATATCGCAGGAAATGCATATCTCAGCTTGAAACCCCACGATAACCAAGATATCTCCGGTTCTGCATATCCAACGAACTGTGGAGTGGTGAAAACGCCAGCAAACGAGTTTCTCGCATTAAATAGCTCGAAAAGAGCGCTCTCGATGTTTCTGCATCCTTCGGACAGATGTTTCACCAAGATTAATGTAGCAAATGCATATCTCAGCTTGAAACCCGACGAAGACCAAAATATCGCCGGTTCTGCATATCAAACGCACTGTGGAGTGGTGAAAACACCAGATAACGTGTTTCTCGCATTAAATAGCTCGAAAAGAGCGTTCTCGAAGATCCTGCATACTTCTGAGAGAAGTCTCACCAAGATTATCGTAGAAAATGCATATCTCAGCTTGAAACCCGACGAAAACCGAGTTATCTCCGGTTCTGCACGCCAAACGTACCTTGGAGTGGTGAAAACACCAGAAAACGTGTTTCGCGCAATAAGTAGCTCGAAAAGAGCGTTATCGAAGATTCTGCATACTTCTGACAGAAGTCTCACCAGGATTATCGTAGAAAATGCATATCTCAGCTTGTAACCCGACCGAAACCAAGATATCTCCGGTTCTGCATGTCAAACGTACTGTGGAGTGGCGAAAACTACAGAAAACGTGTTTCGTGCATTAAGTAGTTCGAAAAGAGCGATCAAAATGATTCTGCATACTTCTGACAGAAGACTCACCAATATTATAGCAGAAAATGCATATCTCAGCTCGAAACCTCACGAAAATCAAGATGTTGCCGGTTCTGCATATCAAACGCACTGTGGAGTGGTGAAAACAACCAGAGAACGTGTTTCTCGCATTAAGCAGCTCGAAAAGAGCGTTCTGGAAGATTCTGCATACTTCTGACAGAAGTCTCACCAAGAATATCGCAGGAAATGCATATCTCAGCTTGAAACCCCAGGAAAACCAAGATATCTCCGGTTCTGCATATCCAACGAACTGTGGACTGGTGAAAACCCCAGAAAACGAGTTTCTCGCATTAAATAGCTCGAAAAGAGCGCTCTCGATGTTTCTGCATACATCTGACTGAAGTCTCACCAAGATTATCGCAGAAAATCCATATCTTAGCTTGAAACCTCACGAACACCAAGTTATCTCCGGTTCTGCACATCAAACGTACTGTGGAGTGGTGAAGACACCAGAAAACGTGTTTCTCGCATTAAGCAGCTCGAAAAGAGCGTTCTGGAAGATTCTGCATACTTCTGACAGAAGTCTCACCAAGAGTATCGCAGAAAATTCATATCTCAGCTTGAAAACCCACGAAAAGCAAGATTTCGCCGTTTCTGCATGTCAAACGTACTGTGGAGTGGTGAGCACACCAGAAAACGTGTTTCTCGCATTAAATAGCTCGAACAGAGCGATCTCGATGATTCTGCATACTTCTGACTGAAGTCTCACCAAGATTATCGCAGAAAATACATATCTCAGCTTGAAATCTCACGAACACCAAGTTATCTCCGGTTCTGCACATCAAACGTATTGTGGAGTGGTGAATACACCAGAAAACGTGTTTCTCGCATTAAATAGCTCGAAAAGAGCGATCTCGATGATTCTGCATACTTCTGACAGAAGTCTCACCAAGATTATCGTAGAAAATGCATATCTCAGTTTGAAAACCCACGAAAAGCAAGATTTCGCTGTTTCTGCATGTCAAACGTACTGTGGAGTGGTGAGTACACCAGAAAACGTGTTTCTCGCATTAAGCAGCTCGAAAAGAGCGTTCTGGAAGATTCTGCATACTTCTGACAGAAGTCTCACCAAGAGTATCGCAGAAAATTCATATCTCAGCTTGAAAACCCACGAAAAGCAAGATTTCGCTGTTTCTGCATGTCAAACGTACTGTGGAGTGGTGAGTACACCAGAAAACGTGTTTCTCGCATTAAATAGATCGAAAAGAGCGATCTCGATGATACTGCATACTTCTGACAGAAGTCTCACCAAGATTATCGTAGAAAATGCATATCTCAGTTTGAACCCCGACGAAATCCAAGATGTCGCCGGTTCTGCATATCAAACGCACTGTGGAGTGCTGAAAACACCAGATATCGTGTTTCTCAGGCTAAGTAGCTCGAAAAGAGCGATCTAGATGATTCTGCATACTTCTGACTGAAGTCTCACCAAGATTATCGCAGAAAATCCATATCTTAGCTTGAAACCTCACGAACACCAAGTTATCTCCGGTTCTGCACATCAAACGTACTGTGGAGTGGTGAAGACACCAGAAAACGTGTTTCTCGCATTAAGCAGCTCGAAAAGAGCGTTCTGGAAGATTCTGCATACTTCTGACAGAAGTCTCACCAAGAGTATCGCAGAAAATTCATATCTCAGCTTGAAAACCCACGAAAAGCAAGATTTCGCTGTTTCTGCATGTCAAACGTACTGTGGAGTGGTGAGTACACCAGAAAACGTGTTTCTCGCATTAAATAGATGGAAAAGAGCGATCTCGATGATTCTGCATACTTCTGACAGAAGTCTCACCAAGATTATCGTAGAAAATGCATATCTCAGTTTGAACCCCGACGAAATCCAAGATGTCGCCGGTTCTGCATATCAAACGCACAGTGGAGTGCTGAAAACACCAGATATCGTGTTTCTCGCGCTAAGTAGCTCGAAAAGAGCGATCTAGATGATTCTGCATACTTCTGACTGAAGTCTCACCAAGATTATCGCAGAAAATCCATATCTTAGCTTGAAACCTCACGAACACCAAGTTATCTCCGGTTCTGCACATCAAACGTACTGTGGAGTGGTGAAGACACCAGAAAACGTGTTTCTCGCATTAAGTAGCTCGAAAAGAGCGATCTAAATGATTCTGCATACTTCTGACTGAAGTCTCACCAAGATTATCGCAGAAAATCCATATCTCAGCTTGAAACCTCACGAACACCAAGTTATCTCCGGTTCTGCACATCAAACGTACTGTGGAGTGGTGATGACACCGGAAAACGTGTTTCTCGCATTAAGCAGCTCGAAAAGAGCGATCTCGATGATTCTGCATACTTCTGACAGAAGTCTCACCAAGATTATCGTAGAAAATGCATATCTCAGTTTGAACCCCGACGAAATCCAAGATGTCGCCGGTTCTGCATATCAAACGCACTGTGGAGTGCTGAAAACACCAGATATCGTGTTTCGCGCGCTAAGTAGCTCGAAAAGAGCGATCTAGATGATTCTGCATAGTTCTGACTGAAGTCTCACCAAGATTATCGCAGAAAATCCATATCTCAGCTTGAAACCTCACGAACACCAAGTTATCTCCGGTTTTGCACATCAAACGTACTGTGGAGTGGTGATGACACCGGAAAACGTGTTTCTCGCATTAAGCATCTCGAAAAGAGCGTTCTGGAAGATTCTGCATACTTCTGACAGAAGTCTCACCAAGAGTATCGAAGTACATTCATATCTCAGCTTGAAATCTCACGAACACCAAGTTATCTCCGGTTCTGCACATCAACCGTACTGTGGAGTGGTGAAGACACCAGAAAACGTGTTTCTCGCATTAAATAGCTCGAAAAGAGCGATCTCGATGATTCTGCATACTTCTGACAGAAGTCTCACCAAGATTATCGTAGAAAATGCATATCTCAGTTTGAACCCCGACGAAATCCAAGATGTCACCGGTTCTGCATATCAAACGCACTGTGGAGTGCTGAAAACACCAGATATCGTGTTTCTCGCGCTAAGTAGCTCGAAAAGAGCGATCTAGATGATTCTGCATACTTCTGACTGAAGTCGCACCAAGATTATCGCAGAAAATCCATATCTCAGCTTGAAACCTCACGAACACCAAGTTATCTCCGGTTCTGCACATCAAACGTACTGTGGAGTGGTGATGACACCGGAAAACGTGTTTCTCGCATTAAGCAGCTCGAAAAGAGCGTTCTGGAAGATTCTGCATACTTCTGACAGAAGTCTCACCAAGAGTATCGAAGAAAATTCATATCTCAGCTTGATACCCGACGAAAGCCAAGATGTCGTCGGTTCTGCATTTCAAACGCACTGTGGAGTGTTGAAAACACCAGATATCGTGTTTCTCGCATTAAGTAGCTCGAAAAGAGCGATCTCGAAAATTCTGCATCCTTCTGACAGAAGTCTCACTAAGATAATCGTAGAAAATGCATATCTCAGCTTGAAACCCGACGAAATCCAAGATGTCGCCGGTTCTGCATATTAAACGCACTGTGGAGTGGCGAAAACACCAGATAACGTGTTTCTCGCATTAAATAGCTCGAAAAGAAGGATCTCGATGATTCTGCATACTTCTGAGAGAAGACACACCAAGATTATCGCAGAAAATGCATATCTCAGCTGGAAACACCACGAAAATCAATATATCGCCGGTTCTGCATATAAAACGCACAGTGGAATCTTGAAAACACCAGAAAACTTGTTTTTTCGCATTAAATAGCTCGAAAAGAGCGATCTAGATGATTCTGCATACTTCTGACTGAAGTCTCACCATGATTGTCGCAGAAAATTCATATCTCAGCTTGAAACCTCACGAACACCAAGTTATCTGCGGTTCTGCACATCAAACGTACTGTGGAGTGGTGAATACACCAGAAAACGTGTTTCTCGCATTAAGCAGCTCGAAAAGAGCGATCTCGATGATTCTGCATACTTCTGACTGAAGTCTCACCAAGATTATCGCAGAAAATTCGTGTCTCAGCTTGAAAACCCACGAAATGCAAGATTTCGCCGGTTGTGCATGTCAAACGTACTGTGGAGTGGTGAATACACCAGAAAACGTGTTTCTCGCATTAAGCAGCTCGAAAAGAGCGATCTCGATGATTCTGCATACTTCTGACAGAAGTCTCACCAAGAGTATCGCAGAACATTCATATCTCAGCTTGATACCCGACGAAAGCCAAGATGTCGTCGGTTCTGCATTTCAAACGCACTGTGGAGTGTTGAAAACACCAGATATCGTGTTTCTCGCATTAAGTAGCTCGAAAAGAGCGATCTCGAAAATTCTGCATCCTTCTGACAGAAGTCTCACTAAGATAATCGTAGAAAATGCATATCTCAGCTTGAAACCCGACAAAATCCAAGATGTCGCCGGTTCTGCATATCAAACGCACTGTGGAGTGGTGAAAACACCAGATATCGTGTATCTCGCATTAAGTAGCTCGAAAAGAGCGATCTCGGAAATTCTGCATCCTTCTGACAGAAGTCTCACTAAGATAATCGTAGAAAATGCATATCTCAGCTTGAAACCCGACAAAATCCAAGATGTCGCCGGTTCTGCATATCAAACGCACTGTGGAGTGGTGAAAACACCAGATAACGTGTTTCTCGCATTAAATAGCTCGAAAAGAGCGATTTAGATGGTTCTGCATACTTCTGACTGAAGTCTCACCATGATTATCGCAGAAAATTCATATCTCAGCTTGAAACCTCACAAACACCAAGTTATCTGCGGTTCTGCACATCAAACGTACTGTGGAGTGGTGAATACACCAGAAAACGTGTTTCTCGCATTAAATAGCTCGAAAAGAGCGATCTCGATGATTCTGCATACTTCTGACAGAAGTCTCACCAAGATTATCGTAGAAAATGCATATCTCAGTTTGAACCACGACAAAACCCAAGATGTCGCCGGTTCTGCATATCAAACGAACTGTGGAGTGGTGAAAACACCAGATATCGTGTTTCTCGCATTAAGTAGCTCGAAAAGAGCGATCTAGATGATTCTGCATACTTCTGACTGAAGTCTCACCAAGATTATCGCAGAAAATCCATATCTCAGCTTGAAACCTCACGAACACCAAGTTATCTCCGGTTTTGCACATCAAACGTACTGTGGAGTGGTGAAGACACCAGAAAACGTGTTTCTCGCATTAAATAGCTCGAAAAGAGCGATCTCGATGATTCTGCATACTTCTGACAGAAGTCTCACCAAGATTATCGTAGAAAATGCATATCTCAGTTTGAACCCCGACGAAATCCAAGATGTCGCCGGTTCTGCATATCAAACGCACTGTGGAGTGCTGAAAACACCAGATATCGTGTTTCTCGCGCTAAGTAGCTCGAAAAGAGCGATCTAGATGATTCTGCATACTTCTGACTGAAGTCTCACCAAGATTATCGCAGAAAATCCATATCTTAGCTTGAAACCTCACGAACACCAAGTTATCGCCGGTTCTGCACATCAAACGTACTGTGGAGTGGTGAAGACACCAGAAAACGTGTTTCTCGCATTAAGTAGCTCGAAAAGAGCGATCTAAATGATTCTGCATACTTCTGACTGAAGTCTCACCAAGATTATCGCAGAAAATCCATATCTCAGCTTGAAACCTCACGAACACCAAGTTATCTCCGGTTCTGCACATCAAACGTACTGTGGAGTGGTGATGACACCGGAAAACGTGTTTCTCGCATTAAGCAGCTCGAAAAGAGCTTTCTGGAAGATTCTGCATACTTCTGACAGAAGTCTCACTAAGAGTATCGCAGAAAATTCATATCTCAGCTTGAAAACCCACGAAAAGCAAGATTTCGCCGTTTCTGCATGTCAAACGTACTGTGGAGTGGTGAGTACACCAGAAAACGTGTTTCTCGCATTAAATAGCTCGAACAGAGCGATCTCGATGATTCTGCATACTTCTGACTGAAGTCTCACCAAGATTATCGCAGAAAATACATATCTCAGCTTGAAATCTCACGAACACCAAGTTATCTCCGGTTCTGCACATCAAACGTATTGTGGAGTGGTGAATACACCAGAAAACGTGTTTCTCGCATTAAATAGCTCGAAAAGAGCGTTCTGGATGATTCTGCATACTTCTGACAGAAGTCTCACCAAGATTATCGTAGAAAATGCATATCTCAGTTTGAACCCCGACGAAATCCAAGATGTCGCCGGTTCTGCATATCAAACGCACTGTGGAGTGCTGAAAACACCAGATATCGTGTTTCTCGCATTTAGTAGCTCGAAAAGAGCGATCTAAATGATTCTGCATACTTCTGACTGAAGTCTCACCAAGATTATCGCAGAAAATCCATATCTCAGCTTGAAACCTCACGAACACCAAGTTATCTCCGGTTCTGCACATCAAACGTACTGTGGAGTGGTGATGACACCGGAAAATGTGTTTCTCGCATTAAGCAGCTCGAAAAGAGCGTTCTGGAAGATTCTGCATACTTCTGACAGAAGTCTCACCAAGAGTATCGAAGAAAATTCATATCTCAGCTTGATATCCGACGAAAGCCAAGATGTCGTCGGTTCTGCATTTCAAACGCACTGTGGAGTGTTGAAAACACCAGATATCGTGTTTCTCGCATTAAGTAGCTCGAAAAGAGCGATCTCGAAAATTCTGCATCCTTCTGACAGAAGTCTCACTAAGATAATCGTAGAAAATGCATATCTCAGCTTGAAACCCGACGAAATCCAAGATGTCGCCGGTTCTGCACATTAAACGCACTGTGGAGTGGCGAAAACACCAGATAACGTGTTTCTCGCATTAAGCAGCTCGAAAAGAGCGTTCTGGAAGATTCTGCATACTTCTGACAGAAGTCTCACCAAGAGTATCGAAGAAAATTCATATCTCAGCTTGAAATCTCACGAACACCAAGTTATCTCCGGTTCTTCACATCAAACGTACTGTGGAGTGGTGAAGACACCAGAAAACGTGTTTCTCGCATTAAGCAGTTCGAAAAGAGCGTTCTCGAAGATCCTGCATACTTCTGACAGAAGTCTCACCAAGAGTGTCGCAGAAAATTCATATCTCAGCTTGATACCCGACGAAAGCCAAGATGTCGTCGGTTCTGCATTTCAAACGCACTGTGGAGTGTTGAAAACACCAGATATCGTGTTTCTCGCAATAAGTAGCTCGAAAAGAGCGATCTCGAAAATTCTGCATCCTTCTGACAGAAGTCTCACTAAGATAATCGTCGAAAATGCATATCTCAGCTTGAAACCCGACGAAATCCAAGATGTCGCCGGTTCTGCATATTAAACGCACTGTGGAGTGGCGAAAACACCAGATAACGTGTTTCTCGCATTAAATAGCTCGAAAAGAAGGATCTCGATGATTCTGCATACTTCTGAGAGAAGACACACCAAGATTATCGCAGAAAATGCATATCTCAGCTGGAAACACCACGAAAATCAATATATCGCCGGTTCTGCATATAAAACGCACAGTGGAATCTTGAAAACACCAGAAAACTTGTTTTTTCGCATTAAATAGCTCGAAAAGTGCGATCTAGATGATTCTGCATACTTCTGACTGAAGTCTCACCATGATTGTCGCAGAAAATTCATATCTCAGCTTGAAACCTCACGAACACCAAGTTATCTGCGGTTCTGCACATCAAACGTACTGTGGAGTGGTGAATACACCAGAAAACGTGTTTCTCGCATTAAATAGCTCGAAAAGACCGATCTCGATGATTCTGCATACTTCTGACAGAAGTCTCACCAAGATTATCGTAGAAAATGCATATCTCAGTTTGAACCACGACAAAACCCAAGATGTCGCCGGTTCTGCATATCAAACGAACTGTGGAGTGGTGAAAACACCAGATATCGTGTTTCTCGCATTAAGTAGCTCGAAAAGAGCGATCTCGTAGACTGTGCATCCTTCTGACAGAAGTCTCACCAAGATTATCGTAGAAAATGCATATCTCAGCTTGAAACCCGACAAAATCCAAGATGTCGCCGGTTCTGCATATCAAACGCACTGTGGAGTGGTGAAAACACCAGATAACGTGTTTCTCGCATTAAATAGCTCGAAAACAGGATCTCGATGATTCTGCATACTTCTGTCTGAAGCCTCACCAAGATTATCGCAGAAAATCCATATCTCAGCTTGAAACCTCACGAAAATCAAGATGTCGACGGATCTGCATATCAAACGCACTGTGGAGTGGTGAATACACCGGAAAACCTGTTTCTCGCATTAAATAGCTCGAAAAGAGCGATCTCGATGATTCTGCATACTTCTGACTGAAGTCTCACCAAGATTATCGCAGAAAATTCGTGTCTCAGCTTGAAAACCCACGAAATGCAAGATTTCGCCGGTTGTGCATGTCAAACGTACTGTGGAGTGGTGAATACACCAGAAAACGTGTTTCTCGCATTAAGCAGCTCGAAAAGAGCGATCTCGATGATTCTGCATACTTCTGACAGGAGTCTCACCAAGAGTATCGCAGAACATTCATATCTCAGCTTGATACCCGACGAAAGCCAAGATGTCGTCGGTTCTGCATTTCAAACGCACTGTGGAGTGTTGAAAACACCAGATATCGTGTTTCTCGCATTAAGTAGCTCGAAAAGAGCGATCTCGAAAATTCTGCATCCTTCTGACAGAAGTCTCACTAAGATAATCGTAGAAAATGCATATCTCAGCTTGAAACCCGACAAAATCCAAGACGTCGCCGGTTCTGCATAACCACCGCACTGTGGAGTGGTGAAAACACCAGATAACGTGTTTCTCGCATTAAATAGCTCGAAAAGAGCGATTTAGATGGTTCTGCATACTTCTGACTGAAGTCTCACCATGATTATCGCAGAAAATTCATATCTCAGCTTGAAACCTCACAAACACCAAGTTATCTGCGGTTCTGCACATCAAACGTACTGTGGAGTGGTGAATACACCAGAAAACGTGTTTCTCGCATTAAATAGCTCGAAAAGAGCGATCTCGATGATTCTGCATACTTCTGACAGAAGTCTCACCAAGATTATCGTAGAAAATGCATATCTCAGTTTGAACCACGACAAAACCCAAGATGTCGCCGGTTCTGCATATCAAACGAACTGTGGAGTGGTGAAAACACCAGATATCGTGTTTCTCGCATTAAGTAGCTCGAAAAGAGAGATCTCGAAGACTCTGCATCCTTCTGACAGAAGTCTCACCAAGATTATCGTAGAAAATGCATATCTCAGCTTGAAACCCGACAAAATCCAAGATGTCGCCGGTTCTGCATATCAAACGCACTGTGGAGTGGTGAAAACACCAGATAACGTGTTTCTCGCATTAGATAGCTCGAAAACAGGATCTCGATGATTCTGCATACTTCAGTCTGAAGCCTCACCAAGATTATCGCAGAAAATCCATATCTCAGCTTGAAACCTCACGAAAATCAAGATGTCGCCGGTTCTGCATATCAAACGAACTGTGGAGTGGTGAAAACACCAGATATCGTGTTTCTCGCATTAAGTAGCTCGAAAAGAGCGATCTCGAAGACTCTGCATCCTTCTGACAGAAGTCTCACCAAGATTATCGTAGAAAATGCATATCTCAGCTTGAAACCCGACAAAATCCAAGATGTCGCCGGTTCTGCATATCAAACGCACTGTGGAGTGGTGAAAACACCAGAAAACGTGTTTCTCGCATTAAGTAGTTCGAAAAGAGCGTTCTCGAAGATTCTGCATACTTCTGACAGAAGTCTCACCAAGACTGTCGCAGAAAATTCATATCTCAGCTTGAAAACCCACGAAAAGCAAGATTTCGCCGGTTCTGCACATCAAACGTACTGTGGAGTGGTGAATACACCAGAAAACGTGTATCTCGCATTAAGCAGCTCGAAAAGAGCGTTCTCGAAGTTCCTGCATACTTCTGACAGAAGTCTCACCAAGAGTATCGCAGAAAATTCATATCTCAGCTTGAAAACCCACGAAAAGCAAGATTTCGCCGGTTCTGCATGTCAAACGTACTGTGGAGTGGTGAATACACCAGAAAACGCGTTTCTCGCATTAAATAGCTCGAAAAGAGCGATCTCGATGATTCTGCATACTTCTGACAGAAGTCTCACCAAGATTATCGTAGAAAATGCATATCTCAGTTTGAACCCCGACGAAATCGAAGATGTCGCCGGTTCTGCATATCAAACGCACTGTGGAGTGCTGAAAACACCAGATATCGTGTTTCTCGCATTAAGTAGCTCGAAAAGAGCGATCTAAATGATTCTGCATACTTCTGACTGAAGTCTCACCAAGATTATCGCAGAAAATCCATATCTCAGCTTGAAACCTCACGAACACCAAGTTATCTCCGGTTCTGCACATCAAACGTACTGTGGAGTGGTGAAAAAACCAGAAAACGTGTTTCTCGCATTAAGTAGTTCGAAAAGAGCGTTCTCGAAGATTCTGCATACTTCTGACAGAAGTCTCACCAAGACTGTCGCAGAAAATTCATATCTCAGCTTGAAAACCCACGAAAAGCAAGATTTCGCCGGTTCTGCACATCAAACGTACTGTGGAGTGGTGAATACACCAGAAAACGTGTATCTCGCATTAAGCAGCACGAAAAGAGCGTTCACGAAGTTCCTGCATACTTCTGACAGAAGTCTCACCAAGAGTATCGCAGAAAATTCATATCTCAGCTTGAAAACCCACGAAAAGCAAGATTTCGCCGGTTCTGCATGTCAAACGTACTGTGGAGTGGTGAATACACCAGAAAACGCGTTTCTCGCATTAAATAGCTCGAAAAGAGCGATCTCGATGATTCTGCATACTTCTGACAGAAGTCTCACCAAGATTATCGTAGAAAATGCATATCTCAGTTTGAACCCCGACGAAATCCAAGATGTCGCCGGTTCTGCATATCAAACGCACTGTGGAGTGCTGAAAACACCACATATCGTGTTTCTCGCATTAAGTAGCTCGAAAAGAGCGATCTAAATGATTCTGCATACTTCTGACTGAAGTCTCACCAAGATTATCGCAGGAAATCCATATCTCAGCTTGAAACCTCACGAACACCAAGTTATCTCCGGTTCTGCACATCAAACGTACTGTGTAGTGGTGAAGACACCGGAAAACGTGTTTCTCGCATTAAGCAGCTCGAAAAGAGCGTTCTGGAAGATTCTGCGTACTTCTGACAGAAGTCTCACCAAGAGTATCGAGGAAAATCCATATCTCAGCTTGAAAACCAACGAAAAGCAAGATTTCGCCGTTTCTGCATGTCAAACGTACTGTGGAGTGGTGAATACACCAGAAAACGTGTTTCTCGCATTAAATAGCTCGAACAGAGCGTTCTCGATGATTCTGCATACTTCTGACAGAAGTCTCACCAAGATTATCGTAGAAAATGCATATCTCAGCTTGAAACCCGACCGTAACCAAGATATCTCCGGCTCTGCATGTGAAACGTACTGTGGGGTGGTGAATACACCAGAATACGTGTTTCTCGCATTAAATAGCTCGAAAAGAGGGGTCTGGATGATTCTGCATACTACTGACAGAAGACTCACCAAGATTATCGAAGAAAATGCATATCTCAGGTTGAAATCTCACGAAAATCAAGATGTCGCCGGTTCTGCATATCAAACGCACTGTGGAGTGGTGAAAACACCAGAATACGTGTTTCTCGCATTAAGCAGCTCGAAAAGAGCGTTCTCAAAGATTCTGCATCCTTCTGACAGAAGTCTCACCAAGAGTATCGCAGAAAATTCATATCTCAGCTTGAAAACCCACGAAAAGCAAGATTTCGCCGGATCTGCATGTCATACGTTCTGTGGAGTGGTGAATACACCTGAAAACGTGTTTCTCGCAATAAATAGCTTGAAAAGAGCGATCTAGATGATTCTGCATACTTCTGACTGAAGTCTCACCACGATTATACCCAAAAATCCATATCTCAGCTTGAAACCTGACGAAAATCAAGATGTCGCCGGTTCTTCATATCAAACGCACTGTGGAGTCGTGAAAACAACCAGACAACGTGTTTCTCGCATTAAATAGCTCGAAAAGAGCGATCCCGGTGATTCTGCATACTGCTGACTGAAGTCTCACCAATATTATCGCAGAAAATGCATATCTCAGCTTGAAACCTCACGAAAACCAAGTTATCTCCGGATCTGCACATCAAACGTACTGTGGAGTGGTGAAAACACCAGATAACGTGTTTCGCGCATTAAATAGCTCGCAAAGAGGGATCTCCATGATTCTGCATACTTCTGACAGAAGTCTCACCAAGATTATCGTAGAAAATGCATATCTCAGCTTGAAACCCGACCGAAACCAAGATATCTCCGGTTCTGCATGTGAAACGTACTGTGGGGTGGTGAAAACACCCGAAATCGTGTTTCCGCATTAAGTAGCTCGAAAAGAGCGATCTCGAAGATTCTGCATACTTCTGACAGAAGTCTCTCCAAGATTATCGTAGAAAATGCATATCTCAGCTTGAAACCCGACGAAAATCAAGATATCGCCGGTTCTGCATATCAAACGCACTGTGGAATGTTGAAAACACCAGAAAACTTGTTTTTTCGCATTAAATAGCTCGAAACGATCGATCTAGATGATTCTGCATACTTCTGACTGAAGTCTCACCAATATTATCGCAGAAAATGCATATCTCAGCTTGAAACCTCACGAAAACCAAGTTATCTCCGGTTCTGCACATCAAACGTACTGTGGAGTGGTGAAAACACCAGATAACGTGTTTCTCGCATTAAATAGCTCGCAAAGAGGGATCTCGATGATTCTGCATACTTCTGACAGGAGACTCACCAAGATTATCGCAAAAAATGCATATCTCAGCTGGAAACATCACGGAAATCAATATATCGCCGGTTCTGCATATAAAACGCGCTGTGGAATGTTGAAAACACCAAAAAACTTGTTTTTTCGCATTAAATAGCTCGAAAAGAGCGATCTAGATGATTCTGCATACTTCTGACAGAAGACTCACCAAGATTATCGCAGAGAATGCATATCTCAGCTGGAAACACCACGAAAATCAAGATATCGCCGGTTATGCATATCAATCGCACTGTGGAGTGGTGAAAACCACCATATAACGTGTTTCTCGCATTAAATAGCTCGAAAAGAGCGATCCCGATGATTCTGCATACTTCTGACAGAAGTCTCACCAAGATTATCGTAGAAAATGCATATCTCAGCTTGAAACCCGACCGTAACCAAGATATCTCCGGTTCTGCATGTGAAACGTACTGTGGGGTGGTGAATACACCAGAATACGTGTTTCTCGCATTAAATAGCTCGAAAAGAGGGGTCTGGATGATTCTGCATACTACTGACAGAAGACCCACCAAGATTATCGAAGAAAATGCATATCTCAGGTTGAAATCTCACGAAAATCAAGATGTCGCCGGTTCTGCATATCAAACGCACTGTGGAGTGGTGAAAACACCAGAATACGTGTTTCTCGCATTAAGCAGCTCGAAAAGAGCGTTCTCAAAGATTCTGCATCCTTCTGACAGAAGTCTCACCAAGAGTATCGCAGAAAATTCATATCTCAGCTTGAAAACCCACGAAAAGCAAGATTTCGCCGGATCTGCATGTCATACGTTCTGTGGAGTGGTGAATACACCTGAAAACGTGTTTCTCGCAATAAATAGCTTGAAAAGAGCGATCTAGATGATTCTGCATACTTCTGACTGAAGTCTCACCACGATTATACCCAAAAATCCATATCTCAGCTTGAAACCTGACGAAAATCAAGATGTCGCCGGTTCTTCATATCAAACGCACTGTGGAGTCGTGAAAACAACCAGACAACGTGTTTCTCGCATTAAATAGCTCGAAAAGAGCGATCCCGGTGATTCTGCATACTGCTGACTGAAGTCTCACCAATATTATCGCAGAAAATGCATATCTCAGCTTGAAACCTCACGAAAACCAAGTTATCTCCGGATCTGCACATCAAACGTACTGTGGAGTGGTGAAAACACCAGATAACGTGTTTCGCGCATTAAATAGCTCGCAAAGAGGGATCTCCATGATTCTGCATACTTCTGACAGAAGTCTCACCAAGATTATCGTAGAAAATGCATATCTCAGCTTGAAACCCGACCGAAACCAAGATATCTCCGGTTCTGCATGTGAAACGTACTGTGGGGTGGTGAAAACACCCGAAATCGTGTTTCCGCATTAAGTAGCTCGAAAAGAGCGATCTCGAAGATTCTGCATACTTCTGACAGAAGTCTCTCCAAGATTATCGTAGAAAATGCATATCTCAGCTTGAAACCCGACGAAAATCAAGATATCGCCGGTTCTGCATATCAAACGCACTGTGGAATGTTGAAAACACCAGAAAACTTGTTTTTTCGCATTAAATAGCTCGAAACGATCGATCTAGATGATTCTGCATACTTCTGACTGAAGTCTCACCAATATTATCGCAGAAAATGCATATCTCAGCTTGAAACCTCACGAAAACCAAGTTATCTCCGGTTCTGCACATCAAACGTACTGTGGAGTGGTGAAAACACCAGATAACGTGTTTCTCGCATTAAATAGCTCGCAAAGAGGGATCTCGATGATTCTGCATACTTCTGACAGGAGACTCACCAAGATTATCGCAAAAAATGCATATCTCAGCTGGAAACATCACGGAAATCAATATATCGCCGGTTCTGCATATAAAACGCGCTGTGGAATGTTGAAAACACCAAAAAACTTGTTTTTTCGCATTAAATAGCTCGAAAAGAGCGATCTAGATGATTCTGCATACTTCTGACAGAAGACTCACCAAGATTATCGCAGAGAATGCATATCTCAGCTGGAAACACCACGAAAATCAAGATATCGCCGGTTATGCATATCAATCGCACTGTGGAGTGTTGAAAACACCAGATATCGTGTTTCTCGCATTAAGTAGCTCGAAAAGAGCGATCTCGAAAATTCTGCATCCTTCTGACAGAAGTCTCACTAAGATAATCGTAGAAAATGCATATCTCAGCTTGAAACCCGACAAAATCCAAGATGTCGCCGGTTCTGCATATCAAACGCACTGTGGAGTGGTGAAAACACCAGATAACGTGTTTCTCGCATTAAATAGCTCGAAAAGAGCGATTTAGATGGTTCTGCATACTTCTGACTGAAGTCTCACCATGATTATCGCAGAAAATTCATATCTCAGCTTGAAACCTCACAAACACCAAGTTATCTGCGGTTCTGCACATCAAACGTACTGTGGAGTGGTGAATACACCAGAAAACGTGTTTCTCGCATTAAATAGCTCGAAAAGAGCGATCTCGATGATTCTGCATACTTCTGACAGAAGTCTCACCAAGATTATCGTAGAAAATGCATATCTCAGTTTGAACCACGACAAAACCCAAGATGTCGCCGGTTCTGCATATCAAACGAACTGTGGAGTGGTGAAAACACCAGATATCGTGTTTCTCGCATTAAGTAGCTCGAAAAGAGAGATCTCGAAGACTCTGCATCCTTCTGACAGAAGTCTCACCAAGATTATCGTAGAAAATGCATATCTCAGCTTGAAACCCGACAAAATCCAAGATGTCGCCGGTTCTGCATATCAAACGCACTGTGGAGTGGTGAAAACACCAGATAACGTGTTTCTCGCATTAGATAGCTCGAAAACAGGATCTCGATGATTCTGCATACTTCAGTCTGAAGCCTCACCAAGATTATCGCAGAAAATCCATATCTCAGCTTGAAACCTCACGAAAATCAAGATGTCGACGGATCTGCATATCAAACGCACTGTGGAGTGCTGAAAACACCAGATATCGTGTTTCTCGCATTAAGTAGCTCGAAAAGAGCGATCTAAATGATTCTGCATACTTCTGACTACTGTCTCACCAAGATTATCGCAGAAAATCCATATCTCAGCTTGAAACCTCACGAACACCAAGTTATCTCCGGTTCTGCACATCAAACGTACTGTGTAGTGGTGAAGACACCGGAAAACGTGTTTCTCGCATTAAGCAGCTCGAAAAGAGCGTTCTGGAAGATTCTGCGTACTTCTGACAGAAGTCTCACCAAGAGTATCGAGGAAAATCCATATCTCAGCTTGAAAACCAACGAAAAGCAAGATTTCGCCGTTTCTGCATGTCAAACGTACTGTGGAGTGGTGAATACACCAGAAAACGTGTTTCTCGCATTAAATAGCTCGAACAGAGCGTTCTCGATGATTCTGCATACTTCTGACAGAAGTCTCACCAAGATTATCGTTGAAAATGCATCTCTCATCTTGATACCCGACGAAAGCCAAGATATCTCCGGTTCTGCAAATCAAACGCACTGTGGAGTGGTGAAAACAACCAGATAACGTGTTTCTCGCATTGAATAGCTCGAAAAGAGGGATCCCGATGATTCTGCATACTACTGACAGAAGTCTCACCAAGATTATCGCTGAAAATGCATATCTAAGCTTGAAACCTCACGTAAACCAAGTTTTCTCCGGTTCAGCACATCAAACGTACTGTGGAGTGGTGAAAACACCAGAAAACGTGTTTCTCGCATTAAGTAGTTCGAAAAGAGCGTTCTCGAAGATTCTGCATACTTCTGACAGAAGTCTCACCAAGACTGTCGCAGAAAATTCATATCTCAGATTGAAAACCCACGAAAAGCAAGATTTCGCCGGTTCTGCACATCAAACGTACTGTGGAGTGGTGAATACACCAGAAAACGTGTATCTCGCATTAAGCAGCTCGAAAAGAGAGTTCTCGAAGTTCCTGCATACTTCTGACAGAAGTCTCACCAAGAGTATCGCAGAAAATTCATATCTCAGCTTGAAAACCCACGAAAAGCAAGATTTCGCCGGTTCTGCATGTCAAACGTACTGTGGAGTGGTGAATACACCAGAAAACGCGTTTCTCGCATTAAATAGCTCGAAAAGAGCGATCTCGATGATTCTGCATACTTCTGACAGAAGTCTCACCAAGATTATCGTAGAAAATGCATATCTCAGTTTGAACCCCGACGAAATCCAAGATGTCGCCGGTTCTGCATATCAAACGCACTGTGGAGTGCTGAAAACACCAGATATCGTGTTTCTCGCATTAAGTAGCTCGAAAAGAGCGATCTAAATGATTCTGCATACTTCTGACTGAAGTCTCACCAAGATTATCGCAGAAAATCCATATCTCAGCTTGAAACCTCACGAACACCAAGTTATCTCCGGTTCTGCACATCAAACGTACTGTGGAGTGGTGAAAACACCAGAAAACGTGTTTCTCGCATTAAGTAGTTCGAAAAGAGCGTTCTCGAAGATTCTGCATACTTCTGACAGAAGTCTCACCAAGACTGTCGCAGAAAATTCGTATCTCAGCTTGAAAACCCACGAAAAGCAAGATTTCGCCGGTTCTGCATGTCAAACGTAGTGTGGAGTGGTGAATACACCAGAAAACGCGTTTCTCGCATTAAATAGCTCGAAGAGAGCGATCTCGATGATTCTGCATACTTCTGACAGAAGTCTCACCAAGATTATCGTTGAAAATGCATATCTCAGTTTGAACCCCGACGAAATCCAAGATGTCGCCGGTTCTGCATATCAAACGCACTGTGGAGTGCTGAAAACACCACATATCGTGTTTCTCGCATTAAGTAGCTCGAAAAGAGCGATCTAAATGATTCTGCATACTTCTGACTGAAGTCTCACCAAGATTATCGCAGAAAATCCATATCTCAGCATGAAACCTCACGAACACCAAGTTATCTCCGGTTCTGCACATCAAACGTACTGTGTAGTGGTGAAGACACCGGAAAACGTGTTTCTCGCATTAAGCAGCTCGAAAAGAGCGTTCTGGAAGATTCTGCGTACTTCTGACAGAAGTCTCACCAAGAGTATCGAGGAAAATCCATATCTCAGCTTGAAAACCAACGAAAAGCAAGATTTCGCCGTTTCTGCATGTCAAACGTACTGTGGAGTGGTGAATACACGAGAAAACGTGTTTCTCGCATTAAATAGCTCGAACAGAGCGTTCTCGATGATTCTGCATACTTCTGACAGAAGTCTCACCAAGATTATCGTAGAAAATGCATATCTCAGCTTGAAACCCGACCGTAACCAAGATATCTCCGGTTCTGCATGTGAAACGTACTGTGGGGTGGTGAATACACCAGAATACGTGTTTCTCGCATTAAATAGCTCGAAAAGAGGGGTCTGGATGATTCTGCATACTACTGACAGAAGACTCACCAAGATTATCGAAGAAAATGCATATCTCAGGTTGAAATCTCACGAAAATCAAGATGTCGCCGGTTCTGCATATCAAACGCACTGTGGAGTGGTGAAAACACCAGAATACGTGTTTCTCGCATTAAGCAGCTCGAAAAGAGCGTTCTCAAAGATTCTGCATCCTTCTGACAGAAGTCTCACCAAGAGTATCGCAGAAAATTCATATCTCAGCTTGAAAACCCACGAAAAGCAAGATTTCGCCGGATCTGCATGTCATACGTTCTGTGGAGTGGTGAATACACCTGAAAACGTGTTTCTCGCAATAAATAGCTTGAAAAGAGCGATCTAGATGATTCTGCATACTTCTGACTGAAGTCTCACCAAGATTATACCCAAAAATCCATATCTCAGCTTGAAACCTGACGAAAATCAAGATGTCGCCGGTTCTTCATATCAAACGCACTGTGGAGTCGTGAAAACAACCAGACAACGTGTTTCTCGCATTAAATAGCTCGAAAACAGGATCTCGATGATTCTGCATACTTCTGTCTGAAGCCTCACCAAGATTATCGCAGAAAATCCATATCTCAGCTTGAACCACGACAAAACCCAAGATGTCGCCGGTTCTGCATATCAAACGAACTGTGGAGTGGTGAAAACACCAGATATCGTGTTTCTCGCATTAAGTAGCTCGAAAAGAGCGATCTCGAAGACTCTGCAACCTTCTGACAGAAGTCTCACCAAGATTATCGTAGAAAATGCATATCTCAGTTAGAACCACGACAAAACCCAAGATGTCGCCGGTTCTGCATATCAAACGAACTGTGGAGTGGTGAAAACACCAGGTATCGTGTTTCTCGCATTAAGTAGCTCGAAAAGAGCGATCTCGAAGACTCTGCATCCTTCTGACAGAAGTCTCACCAAGATTATCGTAGAAAATGCATATCTCAGCTTGAAACCCGACAAAATCCAAGATGTCGCCGGTTCTGCATATCAAACGCACTGTGGAGTGGTGAAAACACCAGAAAACGTGTTTCTCGCATTAAGTAGTTCGAAAAGAGCGTTCTCGAAGATTCTGCATACTTCTGACAGAAGTCTCACCAAGACTGTCGCAGAAAATTCATATCTCAGCTTGAAAACCCACGAAAAGCAAGATTTCGCCGGTTCTGCACATCAAACGTACTGTGGAGTGGTGAATACACCAGAAAACGTGTATCTCGCATTAAGCAGCTCGAAAAGAGCGTTCTCGAAGTTCCTGCATACTTCTGACAGAAGTCTCACCAAGAGTATCGCAGAAAATTCATATCTCAGCTTGAAAACCCACGAAAAGCAAGATTTCGCCGGTTCTGCATGTCAAACGTACTGTGGAGTGGTGAATACACCAGAAAACGCGTTTCTCGCATTAAATAGCTCGAAAAGAGCGATCTCGATGATTCTGCATACTTCTGACAGAAGTCTCACCAAGATTATCGTAGAAAATGCATATCTCAGTTTGAACCCCGACGAAATCGAAGATGTCGCCGGTTCTGCATATCAAACGCACTGTGGAGTGCTGAAAACACCAGATATCGTGTTTCTCGCATTAAGTAGCTCGAAAAGAGCGATCTAAATGATTCTGCATACTTCTGACTGAAGTCTCACCAAGATTATCGCAGAAAATCCATATCTCAGCTTGAAACCTCACGAACACCAAGTTATCTCCGGTTCTGCACATCAAACGTACTGTGGAGTGGTGAAAACACCAGAAAACGTGTTTCTCGCATTAAGTAGTTCGAAAAGAGCGTTCTCGAAGATTCTGCATACTTCTGACAGAAGTCTCACCAAGACTGTCGCAGAAAATTCATATCTCAGCTTGAAAACCCACGAAAAGCAAGATTTCGCCGGTTCTGCACATCAAACGTACTGTGGAGTGGTGAATACACCAGAAAACGTGTATCTCGCATTAAGCAGCACGAAAAGAGCGTTCACGAAGTTCCTGCATACTTCTGACAGAAGTCTCACCAAGAGTATCGCAGAAAATTCATATCTCAGCTTGAAAACCCACGAAAAGCAAGATTTCGCCGGTTCTGCATGTCAAACGTACTGTGGAGTGGTGAATACACCAGAAAACGCGTTTCTCGCATTAAATAGCTCGAAAAGAGCGATCTCGATGATTCTGCATACTTCTGACAGAAGTCTCACCAAGATTATCGTAGAAAATGCATATCTCAGTTTGAACCCCGACGAAATCCAAGATGTCGCCGGTTCTGCATATCAAACGCACTGTGGAGTGCTGAAAACACCACATATCGTGTTTCTCGCATTAAGTAGCTCGAAAAGAGCGATCTAAATGATTCTGCATACTTCTGACTGAAGTCTCACCAAGATTATCGCAGAAAATCCATATCTCAGCTTGAAACCTCACGAACACCAAGTTATCTCCGGTTCTGCACATCAAACGTACTGTGTAGTGGTGAAGACACCGGAAAACGTGTTTCTCGCATTAAGCAGCTCGAAAAGAGCGTTCTGGAAGATTCTGCGTACTTCTGACAGAAGTCTCACCAAGAGTATCGAGGAAAATCCATATCTCAGCTTGAAAACCAACGAAAAGCAAGATTTCGCCGTTTCTGCATGTCAAACGTACTGTGGAGTGGTGAATACACCAGAAAACGTGTTTCTCGCATTAAATAGCTCGAACAGAGCGTTCTCGATGATTCTGCATACTTCTGACAGAAGTCTCACCAAGATTATCGTAGAAAATGCATATCTCAGCTTGAAACCCGACCGTAACCAAGATATCTCCGGCTCTGCATGTGAAACGTACTGTGGGGTGGTGAATACACCAGAATACGTGTTTCTCGCATTAAATAGCTCGAAAAGAGGGGTCTGGATGATTCTGCATACTACTGACAGAAGACTCACCAAGATTATCGAAGAAAATGCATATCTCAGGTTGAAATCTCACGAAAATCAAGATGTCGCCGGTTCTGCATATCAAACGCACTGTGGAGTGGTGAAAACACCAGAATACGTGTTTCTCGCATTAAGCAGCTCGAAAAGAGCGTTCTCAAAGATTCTGCATCCTTCTGACAGAAGTCTCACCAAGAGTATCGCAGAAAATTCATATCTCAGCTTGAAAACCCACGAAAAGCAAGATTTCGCCGGATCTGCATGTCATACGTTCTGTGGAGTGGTGAATACACCTGAAAACGTGTTTCTCGCAATAAATAGCTTGAAAAGAGCGATCTAGATGATTCTGCATACTTCTGACTGAAGTCTCACCACGATTATACCCAAAAATCCATATCTCAGCTTGAAACCTGACGAAAATCAAGATGTCGCCGGTTCTTCATATCAAACGCACTGTGGAGTCGTGAAAACAACCAGACAACGTGTTTCTCGCATTAAATAGCTCGAAAAGAGCGATCCCGGTGATTCTGCATACTGCTGACTGAAGTCTCACCAATATTATCGCAGAAAATGCATATCTCAGCTTGAAACCTCACGAAAACCAAGTTATCTCCGGATCTGCACATCAAACGTACTGTGGAGTGGTGAAAACACCAGATAACGTGTTTCGCGCATTAAATAGCTCGCAAAGAGGGATCTCCATGATTCTGCATACTTCTGACAGAAGTCTCACCAAGATTATCGTAGAAAATGCATATCTCAGCTTGAAACCCGACCGAAACCAAGATATCTCCGGTTCTGCATGTGAAACGTACTGTGGGGTGGTGAAAACACCCGAAATCGTGTTTCCGCATTAAGTAGCTCGAAAAGAGCGATCTCGAAGATTCTGCATACTTCTGACAGAAGTCTCTCCAAGATTATCGTAGAAAATGCATATCTCAGCTTGAAACCCGACGAAAATCAAGATATCGCCGGTTCTGCATATCAAACGCACTGTGGAATGTTGAAAACACCAGAAAACTTGTTTTTTCGCATTAAATAGCTCGAAACGATCGATCTAGATGATTCTGCATACTTCTGACTGAAGTCTCACCAATATTATCGCAGAAAATGCATATCTCAGCTTGAAACCTCACGAAAACCAAGTTATCTCCGGTTCTGCACATCAAACGTACTGTGGAGTGGTGAAAACACCAGATAACGTGTTTCTCGCATTAAATAGCTCGCAAAGAGGGATCTCGATGATTCTGCATACTTCTGACAGGAGACTCACCAAGATTATCGCAAAAAATGCATATCTCAGCTGGAAACATCACGGAAATCAATATATCGCCGGTTCTGCATATAAAACGCGCTGTGGAATGTTGAAAACACCAAAAAACTTGTTTTTTCGCATTAAATAGCTCGAAAAGAGCGATCTAGATGATTCTGCATACTTCTGACAGAAGACTCACCAAGATTATCGCAGAGAATGCATATCTCAGCTGGAAACACCACGAAAATCAAGATATCGCCGGTTATGCATATCAATCGCACTGTGGAGTGGTGAAAACCACAATATAACGTGTTTCTCGCATTAAATAGCTCGAAAAGAGCGATCCCGATGATTCTGCATACTTCTGACAGAAGTCTCACCAAGATTATCGTAGAAAATGCATATCTCAGCTTGAAACCCGACCGTAACCAAGATATCTCCGGTTCTGCATGTGAAACGTACTGTGGGGTGGTGAATACACCAGAATACGTGTTTCTCGCATTAAATAGCTCGAAAAGAGGGGTCTGGATGATTCTGCATACTACTGACAGAAGACTCACCAAGATTATCGAAGAAAATGCATATCTCAGGTTGAAATCTCACGAAAATCAAGATGTCGCCGGTTCTGCATATCAAACGCACTGTGGAGTGGTGAAAACACCAGAATACGTGTTTCTCGCATTAAGCAGCTCGAAAAGAGCGTTCTCAAAGATTCTGCATCCTTCTGACAGAAGTCTCACCAAGAGTATCGCAGAAAATTCATATCTCAGCTTGAAAACCCACGAAAAGCAAGATTTCGCCGGATCTGCATGTCATACGTTCTGTGGAGTGGTGAATACACCTGAAAACGTGTTTCTCGCAATAAATAGCTTGAAAAGAGCGATCTAGATGATTCTGCATACTTCTGACTGAAGTCTCACCACGATTATACCCAAAAATCCATATCTCAGCTTGAAACCTGACGAAAATCAAGATGTCGCCGGTTCTTCATATCAAACGCACTGTGGAGTCGTGAAAACAACCAGACAACGTGTTTCTCGCATTAAATAGCTCGAAAAGAGCGATCCCGGTGATTCTGCATACTGCTGACTGAAGTCTCACCAATATTATCGCAGAAAATGCATATCTCAGCTTGAACCCTCACGAAAACCACGTTATCTCCGGATCTGCACATCAAACGTACTGTGGAGTGGTGAAAACACCAGATAACGTGTTTCACGCATTAAATAGCTCGCAAAGAGGGATCTCCATGATTCTGCATACTACTGACAGAAGACTCACCAAGATTATCGACGAAAATGCATATCTCCGGTTGAAATCTCACGAAAATCAAGATGTCGCCGGTTCTGCATATCAAACGCACTGTGGAATGTTGAAAACACCAGAAAACTTGTTTTTTTCGCATTAAATAGCTCGAAACGATCGATCTAGATGATTCTGCATACTTCTGACTGAAGTCTCACCAATATTATCGCAGAAAATGCATATCTCAGCTTGAAACCTCACGAAAACCAAGTTATCTCCGGTTCTGCACATCAAACGTACTGTGGAGTGGTGAAAACACCAGATAACGTGTTTCTCGCATTAAATAGCTCGCAAAGAGGGATCTCGATGATTCTGCATACTTCTGACAGGAGACTCACCAAGATTATCGCAGAAAATGCATATCTCAGCTGGAAACATCACGGAAATCAATATATCGCCGGTTCTGCATATAAAACGCGCTGTGGAATGTTGAAAACACCAAAAAACTTGTTTTTTCGCATTAAATAGCTCGATAAGAGCGATCTAGATGATTCTGCATACTTCTGACAGAAGACTCACCAAGATTATCGCAGAGAATGCATATCTCAGCTGGAAGCACCACGAAAATCAAGATATCGCCGGTTATGCATATCAATCGCACTGTGGAGTGGTGAAAACCACCATATAACGTGTTTCTCGCATTAAATAGCTCGAAAAGAGCGATCCCGATGATTCTGCATACTTCTGACAGAAGTCTCACCAAGAGTATCGCAGAAAATTCATATCTCAGCTTGAAAACCCACGAAACGCAAGATTTCGCCGGATCTGCATGTCAAACGTTCTGTGGAGTGGTGAATACACCAGAAAACGTGTTTCTCGCAATAAATAGCTTGAAAAGAGCGATCTAGATGATTCTGCATACTTCTGACTGAAGTCTCACCAAGATTATCGCAAAAATCCATATCTCAGCTTGAAACCTGACGAAAATCAAGATGTCGCCGGTTCTTCATATCAAACGCACTGTGGAGTCGTGAAAACAACCAGACAAAGTGTTTCTCGCATTAAATAGCTCGAACAGAGCGATCCCGGTGATTCTGCATACTTCTGACAGAAGTCTCACCAAGATTATCGTTGAAAATGCATATCTCAGCTTGATACCCGACGAAAGCCAAGATGTCGCCGGTTCTGCATATCAAACGTACTGTGGAGTGATGAATACACCAGAAAACGTGTTTCTCGCATTAAATAGCCCGAAAAGAGCGATCTAGATGATTCTGCATACTTCTGACAGAAGTCTCACCAAGATTATCGTAGAAAATGCATATCTCAGCTTGAAACCTCACGAAAACCAAGTTATCTCCGGTTCTGCACATTAAACGTACTGTGGAGTGGTGAATACACCAGAAAACGTGATTCTCGCATTAAATAGGCCGAAAAGAGCGATCTAGATGATTCTGCATACTTCTGACAGAAGTTTCACCAAGATTATCGTAGAAAATGCATATCTCAGCTTGAAACCCGACGAAATCCAAGATGTCGCCGGTTCTGCATATCAAACGCACTGTGGAGTGGTGAAAACACCAGATAACGTGTTTCTCGCATTAAATAGCTCGCAAAGAGGGATCTCGATGATTCTGCATACTTCTGACAGAAGTCTCACCAAGATTATCGTAGAAAATGCATATCTCAGCTTGAAAACCGACGAAATCCAAGATGTCGCCGGTTCTGCATATCAAACGCACTGTGGAGTGGTGAAAACACCAGATAACGTGTTTCTCGCATTAAATTGCTCGCAAAGAGGGATCTCGATGATTCTGCATACTTCTGACAGAAGACTCACCAAGATTATCGCAGAAAATGCATATCTCAGCTGGAAACATCACGGAAATCAATATATCGCCGGTTCTGCATATAAAACGCACTGTGGAATGTTTAAAACACCAGAAAACTTGTTTTTTCGCATTAAATAGCTCGAAAAGAGCGATCTAGATGATTCTGCATACTTCTGACTGAAGTCTCACGAAGATTATCGCAGAAAATACATATCTCAGCTTGAAACCTCACGAAAACCAAGATATCTCCGGTTCTGCACATCAAACGTACTGTGGAGTGGTGAATACACCAGAAAACGTGTTTCTCGCATTAAATAGCCCGAAAAGAGCGATCTAGATGATTCTGCATACTTCTGACAGAAGACTCACCAAGATTATCGCAGAGAATGCATATCTCAGCTGGAAACACCACGAAAATCATGATATCGCCGGTTGTGCATATAAAACGAACTGTGGAGTGGTGAATACACCAGAAAACGTGTTTCTCGCATTAAATAGCCCGCAAAGAGCGATCTAGATGATTCTGCATACTTCTGACAGAAGACTCACCAAGATTATCGCAGAGAATGCATATCTCAGCTGGAAACACCACGAAAATCAAGATATCGCCGGTTATGCATATCAAACGCACTGTGGAGTGG
>CATORF010000073.1:0-95172 GCA_951804975.1 Anthophora plumipes
AGAAAATGCATATCTCAGCTTGAAACACCTTCGAAAATCAAGATATCGCCGGTTCTGCATATCAAACGCACAGTGAAGTGGTGAAAACAACCAGATAACGTGTTTCTCGCATTAAATAGCTCGAAACGAGCAATCTAGGTGATTCTGCATACTTCTGACTGAAGTCTCACCAATATTATCGCGGAAAATGCATATCTCAGCTTGAAACCCGACGAAAACCACGATGTCGCCGGTTCTGCATATCAAACGCACTGTGGTGTGATGAAAACACCAGAAAACGTGTTTCTCGCATTAAATAGCTCGAAAAGAGCGATATCGATGATTCTGCATACTTCTGACAGAAGACTCACCAAGATTATCGCAGAAAATGCTTATTTCAGCTGGAAACCCCACGAAAACCAAGTTATCGGCGGCTCTACATATCAAACGCACTGTGGAGTGGTCAAATCACCAGAAAACTTGTTTTTTCGCATTAAATAGCTCGAAACGAACGATCTAGATGATTCTGCATTCTTCTCATAGATGAAACACCAAGATTATCGCAGAAAATGCATTTCAGCTGGAAACCCCACGAAAACCAAGTTATCGGCCGCTCTACATATCAAACGCGCTGTGGAGTGGTGAAAACACCAGAAAACGTGTTACTCGCATTAACTAGCTCGAAAAGAGCGTTCTGGAGGATTCTGCATACTTCTCATAGATGAAACACCAAGATTATCGCAGAAATGCATATTTCAGCTGGAAACCCCACGAAAACCAAGATGTCGTCGGTTCTGCATATCAGACACACTGTGGAATGTTGAAAACACCAGAAAATGTGTTTCTCGCATTAACTAACTCGAAAAGAGCGTTCTCGATGATTCTGCATACTTCTCATAGATGAAACACCAAGATTATCGCAGAAAATGCATTTCAGCTGGAAACCCCACGAAAACCAAGTTATCGGCCGCTCTACATATCAAACGCGCTGTGGAGTGGTTAAAACACCAGAAAACTTGTTTCTCGCATTAAATAGCTCGAAACGAGCGATCTAGATGATTCTGCATAGTTCTGACTGAAGTTTCACCAATATTATCGCAGAAAATGCATATCTCAGCTTGAAACCTCACGAAAATCAAGGTGGCGCCGGTTCTGCATATCAAACGCACCGTGGAATGTTGAAAACACCAGAAAACTTGTTTTTTCGCATTAAATAGCTCGAAAAGAGCGATCCCGATGATTCTGCATACTTCTGACAGAAGTCTCACCAATATTATCGCAGAAAATGCATATCTCAGCTTGAAACCTCACGAAAATCAAGATGTCACCGGATCTGCATATCAAACGCACTGTGGAGTGGCGAGAACAACCAGATAACGTGTTTCTCGCATTAAATAGCTCGAAAAGAGCGCTCTAGAAGATTCTGCATATGTCTGACTGAAGACTCACCAAGATTATCGCAGAAAATGCATATCTCAGCTTGAAACCTCACCAAAATCAAGATGTCACCGGATCTGCATATCAAACGCACTGTGGAGTGGCGAAAACAACCAGATAACGTGTTTCTCGCATTAAATAGCTCGAAAAGAGCGCTCTAGATGATTCTGCATATGTCTGACTGAAGACTCACCAAGATTATCGCAGAAAATGCATATCTCAGCTTGAAACCTCACAAAAATCAAGATGTCACCGGATCTGCATATCAAACGCACTGTGGAGTGGCGAAAACAACCAGATAACGTGTTTCTCGCATTAAATAGCTCGAAAAGAGCGCTCTAGATGATTCTGCATATGACTGACTGAAGACTCACCAAGATTATCGCAGAAAATGCATATCTCAGCTTGAAACCTCACCAAAATCAAGATTTCGCCGGTTCTGCAAATCAAACGCACTCTGGAGTGGCGAAAACACCAGAAAACTTCTTTCTCGCATTAAATAGCTCGAAACGAGCGATCAAGATGATTCTGCATAGTTCTGACTGAAGTCTCACCAATATTATCGCAGAAAATGCATATCTCAGCTTGAAACCTCACGAAAATAAAGATGGCGCCGGTTCTGCATATCCAACGAACTGTGGAGTGGTGAAAACCCCAGATAACGTGTTTCTCACATTAAATAACTCGAAAAGAGCGATCTCGATGATTCTGCATACTTCGGACAGAAGTCTCACCAAGATTATCGCAGAAAATGCATATCTCAGCTGGAAACCCCACGAAAACCAAGATATCGCCGGTTCTGCATATCAAACGCACCGTGGAATGTTGAAAACACCAGAAAACTTGTTTTTTCGCATTAAATAGCTCGAAAAGAGCGATCTCGGTGTTTCTGCATACTTCTCATAGATGAAACACCAAGATTATCGCAGAAAATGCATATTTCAGCTGGAAACCCCACGCAAACCAAGATGTCGCCGGTTCTGCATATCAAACGCACTGTGGAGTGGCGAAAACAACCAGATAACGTGTTTCTCGCATTAAATAGCTCGAAAAGAGCGATCCCGATGATTCTGCATACTTCTGACAGAAGTCTCACCAATATTATCGCAGAAAATGCATATCTCAGCTTGAAACCTCACGAAAATCAAGATGTCACCGGATCTGCATATCAAACGCACTGTGGAGTGGCGAAAACAACCAGATAACGTGTTTCTCGCATTAAATAGCTCGAAAAGAGCGCTCTAGATGATTCTGCATATGTCTGACTGAAGACTCACCAAGATTATCGCAGAAAATGCATATCTCAGCTTGAAACCTCACCAAAATCAAGATGTCGCCGGTTCTGCAAATCAAACGCACTCTGGAGTGGTGAAAACAACCAGATAACGTGTTTCTCGCATTAAATAGCTCGAATAGAGCGATCTCGATGATTCTGCATACTTCTGACAGAAGACTCACCAAGATTATCGCAGAAAATGCATATTTCAGCTGGAAACCTCACGAAAATCAAGATGTCACCGGATCTGCATATCAAACGCACTGTGGAGTGGCGAAAACAACCAGATAACGTGTTTCTCGCATTAAATAGCTCGAAAAGAGCACTCTAGATGATTCTGCATATGTCTGACTGAAGACTCACCAAGATTATCGCAGAAAATGCATATCTCAGCTTGAAACCTCACCAAAATCAAGATGTCGCCGGTTCTGCAAATCAAACGCACTCTGGAGTGGTGAAAACAACCAGATAACGTGTTTCTCGCATTAAATAGCTCGAATAGAGCGATCTCGATGATTCTGCATACTTCTGACAGAAGACTCACCAAGATTATCGCAGAAAATGCATATTTCAGCTGGAAACCCCACGAAAACCAAGTTATCGGCGGCTCTACATATCAAACGCACTGTGGAGTGGTCAAAACACCAGAAAACTTGTTTTTTCGCATTAAATAGATCGAAAAGAGCGATCTCGATGTTTCTGCATACTTCTCATAGATGAAACACCAAGATTATCGCAGAAAATGCATATTTCAGCTGGAAACCCCACGAAAACCAAGATGTCGCCGGTTCTGCATATCAAACGCACTGTGGAGTGGTCAATAGACCAGATAACGTGGTTCTCGCATTAAATAGCTCGAAGAGAGGGATCTCGATGTTTCTGCATACTTCTGACAGAAGTCTCACCAAGATTATCGAAGGAAATGCATATCTCAGCATGAACCCCGACGAAATCCAAGATGTCGCCGGTTCTGCATGTCAAACGCACTGTGGAATGTTGAAAACACCAGAAAACTTGTTTTTTCGCATTAAATAGCTCGAAAATTGCGCTCTAGATGATTCTGCATATGTCTGACTGAAGTCTCACCAAGATTATCGCAGAAAATGCATATCTCAGCTGGAAACACCACGAAATTCAAGATATCGTCGGTTCCTCATACTAAACGCACTGTGCAATGTTGAAAACACCAGAAAACTTGTTTTTTCGCATTAAATAGCTCGAAAAGAGCGCTCTAGATGATTCTGCATATGTCTGACTGAAGTCTCACCAAGATTATCGCAGAAACTGCATATCTCAGCTTGAAACCCGACCGAAATCAAGATATCTCCGGTTCTGCATGTCAAAAGTACTGTGGAGTGGTGAATACACCAGAAAACGTGTTTCTCGCAATAAACAGCTCGAAACGAGCGATCTAGATGATTCTGCTTACTTCTGACTTAAGTCTCACCAATATTATCGTAGAAAATGCATATCTCAGCTTGAACCCCGACGAAATCCAAGATGTCGCCGGTTCTGTTTATCAAACGCTCTGTGGAGTGGTGAAAACACCAGATAACGTGTTTCTCGCATTAAATAGTTCGAAAAGAGCGATCCCGATGATTCTGCATACTTCTGACAGAAGTCTCACCAATATTATCGCAGAAAATGCATATCTCAGCTAGAAACATCACGAAAATCAAGATGTCGCCGGTTCTGTATATCAAACGCACTGTGGAGTGGTGAAAACAACCAGATAACGTGTTTCTCGCATTGAATAGCTCGAATAGAGCGATCTCGATGATTCTGCATACTTCTGACAGAAGACTCACCAAGATTATCGCAGAAAATGCATATTTCAGCTGGAAACCCCACGAAAACCAAGTTATCGGCGGCTCTACATATCAAACGCACTGCGGAGTGGTCAAAACACCAGAAAACTTGTTTTTTCGCATTAAATAGCTGGACAAGAGCGATCTCGATGTTTCTGCATACTTCTGACAGAAGTCTCACCAAGATTATCGTAGAAAATGCATATCTCAGCTTGAACCCCGACGAAATCCAAGATGTCGCCGGTTCTGCATGTCAAACGCACTGTGGAATGTTGAAAACACCAGAATACTTGTTTTTTCGCATTAAATAGCTCGAAAAGAGCGATCTCGATGTTTCTGCATACTTCTCATAGATGAAACACCAAGATTATCGCAGAAAATGCATTTCAGCTGGAAACCCCACGAAAACCAAGTTATCGGCCGCTCTACATATCAAACGCGCTGTGGAGTGGTGAAAACACCAGAAAACGTGTTACTCGCATTAACTAGCTCGAAAAGAGCGTTCTGGAGGATTCTGCATACTTCTCATAGATGAAACACCAAGATTATCGCAGAAATGCATATTTCAGCTGGAAACCCCACGAAAACCAAGATGTCGTCGGTTCTGCATATCAGACACACTGTGGAATGTTGAAAACACCAGAAAATGTGTTTCTCGCATTAACTAACTCGAAAAGAGCGTTCTCGATGATTCTGCATACTTCTCATAGATGAAACACCAAGATTATCGCAGAAAATGCATTTCAGCTGGAAACCCCACGAAAACCAAGTTATCGGCCGCTCTACATATCAAACGCGCTGTGGAGTGGTTAAAACACCAGAAAACTTGTTTCTCGCATTAAATAGCTCGAAACGAGCGATCTAGATGATTCTGCATAGTTCTGACTGAAGTTTCACCAATATTATCGCAGAAAATGCATATCTCAGCTTGAAACCTCACGAAAATCAAGGTGGCGCCGGTTCTGCATATCAAACGCACCGTGGAATGTTGAAAACACCAGAAAACTTGTTTTTTCGCATTAAATAGCTCGAAAAGAGCGATCCCGATGATTCTGCATACTTCTGACAGAAGTCTCACCAATATTATCGCAGAAAATGCATATCTCAGCTTGAAACCTCACGAAAATCAAGATGTCACCGGATCTGCATATCAAACGCACTGTGGAGTGGCGAGAACAACCAGATAACGTGTTTCTCGCATTAAATAGCTCGAAAAGAGCGCTCTAGAAGATTCTGCATATGTCTGACTGAAGACTCACCAAGATTATCGCAGAAAATGCATATCTCAGCTTGAAACCTCACCAAAATCAAGATGTCACCGGATCTGCATATCAAACGCACTGTGGAGTGGCGAAAACAACCAGATAACGTGTTTCTCGCATTAAATAGCTCGAAAAGAGCGCTCTAGATGATTCTGCATATGTCTGACTGAAGACTCACCAAGATTATCGCAGAAAATGCATATCTCAGCTTGAAACCTCACAAAAATCAAGATGTCACCGGATCTGCATATCAAACGCACTGTGGAGTGGCGAAAACAACCAGATAACGTGTTTCTCGCATTAAATAGCTCGAAAAGAGCGCTCTAGATGATTCTGCATATGACTGACTGAAGACTCACCAAGATTATCGTAGAAAATGCATATCTCAGCTTGAACCCCGACGAAATCCAAGATGTCGCCGGTTCTGTTTATCAAACGCCCTGTGGAGTGGTGAAAACACCAGATAACGTGTTTCTCGCATTAAATAGTTCGAAAAGAGCGATCCCGATGATTCTGCATACTTCTGACAGAAGTCTCACCAATATTATCGCAGAAACTGCATATCTCAGCTTGAAACCCGACCGAAATCAAGATATCTCCGATTCTGCATGTCAAACGTACTGTGGAGTGGTGAATACACCAGAAAACGTGTTTCTCGCAATAAATAGCTCGAAACGAGCGATCTAGATGATTCTGCTTACTTCTGACTTAAGTCTCACCAATATTATCGTAGAAAATGCATATCTCAGCTTGAACCCCGACGAAATCCAAGATGTCGCCGGTTCTGTTTATCAAACGCTCTGTGGAGTGGTGAAAACACCAGATAACGTGTTTCTCGCATTAAATAGTTCGAAAAGAGCGATCCCGATGATTCTGCATACTTCTGACAGAAGACTCACCAAGATTATCGCAGAAAATGCATATCTCAGCTGGAAAACTCACGAAAATCAAGATGTCGCCGGTTCTGCATATCAAACGCACTATGGAGTAGTGAAAACAACCAGATAACGTGTTTCTCGCAATAAATAGCTCGAAAAGAGCGATCTAGGTGATTCTGCATACTTCTGACAGAAGACTCACCAAGATTATCGCAGAAAATGCATTTCTCAGCTGGAAACCCCACGAAAACCAAGTTATCGGCGGCTCTACATATCAAACGCACTGTGGAGTGGTCAAAACACCAGAAAACTTGTTTTTTCGCATTAAATAGCTGGACAAGAGCGATCTCGATGTTTCTGCATACTTCTGACAGAAGTCTCACCAAGATTATCGTAGAAAATGCATATCTCAGCTTGAACCCCGACGAAATCCAAGATGTCGCCGGTTCCGCATGTCAAACGCACTGTGGAATGTTGAAAACACCAGAAAACTTGTTTTTTCGCATTAAATAGCTCGAAAATTGCGCTCTAGATGATTCTGCATATGTCTGACTGAAGTCTCACCAAGATTATCGCAGAAAATGCATATCTCAGCTGGAAACACCACGAAATTCAAGATATCGTCGGTTCCTCATACTAAACGCACTGTGCAATGTTGAAAACACCAGAAAACTTGTTTTTTCGCATTAAATAGCTCGAAAAGAGCGCTCTAGATGATTCTGCATATGTCTGACTGAAGTCTCACCAAGATTATCGCAGAAACTGCATATCTCAGCTTGAAACCCGACCGAAATCAAGATATCTCCGGTTCTGCATGTCAAAAGTACTGTGGAGTGGTGAATACACCAGAAAACGTGTTTCTCGCAATAAACAGCTCGAAACGAGCGATCTAGATGATTCTGCTTACTTCTGACTTAAGTCTCACCAATATTATCGTAGAAAATGCATATCTCAGCTTGAACCCCGACGAAATCCAAGATGTCGCCGGTTCTGTTTATCAAACGCTCTGTGGAGTGGTGAAAACACCAGATAACGTGTTTCTCGCATTAAATAGTTCGAAAAGAGCGATCCCGATGATTCTGCATACTTCTGACAGAAGTCTCACCAATATTATCGCAGAAAATGCATATCTCAGCTAGAAACATCACGAAAATCAAGATGTCGCCGGTTCTGTATATCAAACGCACTGTGGAGTGGTGAAAACAACCAGATAACGTGTTTCTCGCATTAAATAGCTCGAATAGAGCGATCTCGATGATTCTGCATACTTCTGACAGAAGACTCACCAAGATTATCGCAGAAAATGCATATTTCAGCTGGAAACCCCACGAAAACCAAGTTATCGGCGGCTCTACATATCAAACGCACTGCGGAGTGGTCAAAACACCAGAAAACTTGTTTTTTCGCATTAAATAGCTGGACAAGAGCGATCTCGATGTTTCTGCATACTTCTGACAGAAGTCTCACCAAGATTATCGTAGAAAATGCATATCTCAGCTTGAACCCCGACGAAATCCAAGATGTCGCCGGTTCTGCATGTCAAACGCACTGTGGAATGTTGAAAACACCAGAATACTTGTTTTTTCGCATTAAATAGCTCGAAAAGAGCGATCTCGATGTTTCTGCATACTTCTCATAGATGAAACACCAAGATTATCGCAGAAAATACATATTTTAGCTGGACACCCCACGAAAACCAAGATGTCGCCGGTTCTGCATATCAAACGCACTGTGGAGTGGTCAATAGACCAGATAACGTGGTTCTCGCATTAAATAGCTCCAAGAGAGGGATCTCGATGTTTCTGCATACTTCTGACAGAAGTCTCACCAAGATTATCGTAGAAAATGTATATCTCAGCTTGAACCCCGACGAAATCCAAGATGTCGCCGGTTCTGCAAATCAAACGCACTCTGGAGTGGTGAAAACAACCAGATAACGTGTTTCTCGCATTAAATAGCTCGAATAGAGCGATCTCGATGATTCTGCATACTTCTGACAGAAGACTCACCAAGATTATCGCAGAAAATGCATATCTCAGCTGGAAACCCCACGAAAACCAAGATGTCGCCGGTTCTGCATATCAAACGCACTGTGGAGTGGTCAATAGACCAGATAACGTGGTTCTCGCATTAAATATCTCGAAGAGAGGGATCTCGATGTTTCTGCATACTTCTGACAGAAGTCTCACCAAGATTATCGTAGAAAATGCATATCACAGCTTGAACCCCGACGAAATCCAAGATGTCGCCGGTTCTGCATGTCAAACGCACTGTGGAATGTTGAAAACACCAGAAAACTTGTTTTTTCGCATTAAATAGCTCGAAAATTGCGCTCTAGATGATTCTGCATATGTCTGACTGAAGTCTGACCAAGATTATCGCAGAAAATGCATATCTCAGCTGGAAACACCACGAAATTCAAGATATCGCCGGTTCCTCATATTAAACGCACTGTGGAATGTTGAAAACACCAGAAAACTTGTTTTTTCGCATTAAATAGCTCGAAAAGAGCGCTCTAGATGATTCTGCTTACTTCTGACTTAAGTCTCACCAATATTATCGTAGAAAATGCATATCTCAGCTTGAACCCCGACGAAATCCAAGATGTCGCCGGTTCTGTTTATCAAACGCCCTGTGGAGTGGTGAAAACACCAGATAACGTGTTTCTCGCATTAAATAGTTCGAAAAGAGCGATCCCGATGATTCTGCATACTTCTGACAGAAGTCTCACCAATATTATCGCAGAAACTGCATATCTCAGCTTGAAACCCGACCGAAATCAAGATATCTCCGGTTCTGCATGTCAAACGTACTGTGGAGTGGTGAATACACCAGAAAACGTGTTTCTCGCAATAAATAGCTCGAAACGAGCGATCTAGATGATTCTGCTTACTTCTGACTTAAGTCTCACCAATATTATCGTAGAAAATGCATATCTCAGCTTGAACCCCGACGAAATCCAAGATGTCGCCGGTTCTGTTTATCAAACGCTCTGTGGAGTGGTGAAAACACCAGATAACGTGTTTCTCGCATTAAATAGTTCGAAAAGAGCGATCCCGATGATTCTGCATACTTCTGACAGAAGTCTCACCAATATTATCGCAGAAAATACATATCTCAGCTAGAAACATCACGAAAATCAAGATGTCGCCGGTTCTGTATATCAAACGCACTGTGGAGTGGTGAAAACAACCAGATAACGTGTTTCTCGCATTAAATAGCTCGAATAGAGCGATCTCGATGATTCTGCATACTTCTGACAGAAGACTCACCAAGATTATCGCAGAAAATGCATTTCTCAGCTGGAAACCCCACGAAAACCAAGTTATCGGCGGCTCTACATATCAAACGCACTGTGGAGTGGTCAAAACACCAGAAAACTTGTTTTTTCGCATTAAATAGCTGGACAAGAGCGATCTCGATGTTTCTGCATACTTCTGACAGAAGTCTCACCAAGATTATCGTAGAAAATGCATATCTCAGCTTGAACCCCGACGAAATCCAAGATGTCGCCGGTTCTGCATGTCAAACGCACTGTGGAATGTTGAAAACACCAGAATACTTGTTTTTTTGCATTAAATAGCTCGAAAAGAGCGATCTCGATGTTTCTGCATACTTCTCATAGATGAAACACCAAGATTATCGCAGAAAATGCATATTTTAGCTGGACACCCCACGAAAACCAAGATGTCGCCGGTTCTGCATATCAAACGCACTGTGGAGTGGTCAATAGACCAGATAACGTGGTTCTCGCATTAAATAGCTCCAAGAGAGGGATCTCGATGTTTCTGCATACTTCTGACAGAAGTCACACCAAGATTATCGTAGAAAATGCATATCTCAGCTTGAACCCCGACGAAATCCAAGATGTCGCCGGTTCTGCAAATCAAACGCACTCTGGAGTGGTGAAAACAACCAGATAACGTGTTTCTCGCATTAAATAGCTCGAATAGAGCGATCTCGATGATTCTGCATACTTCTGACAGAAGACTCACCAAGATTATCGCAGAAAATGCATATCTCAGCTGGAAACCCCACGAAAACCAAGTTATCGGCGGCTCTACATATCAAACGCACTGTGGTGTGGTCAAAACACCAGAAAACTTGTTTTTTCGCATCAAATAGTTCGAAAAGAGCGATCTCGATGTTTCTGCATACTTCTCATAGATGAAACACCAAGATTATCGCAGAAAATGCATATTTCAGCTGGAAACCCCACGAAAACCAAGATGTCGCCGGTTCTGCATATCAAACGCACTGTGGAGTGGTCAATAGACCAGATAAAGTGGTTCTCCCATTAAATAGCTCGAGAAGAGCGCTCTCGATGTTTCTGCATACTTCGGACAGAAGTCTCACCAAGATTATCGCAGAAAATGCATATCTCAGCTGGAAACACCACGAAATTCAAGATATCGCCGGTTCCTCATATTAAACGCACTGTGGAATGTTGAAAACACCAGAAAACTAGTTTTTTCGCAGTAAATAGCTCGAAAAGAGCGCTCTAGATGATTCTGCATATGTCTGACTGAAGTCTCACCCTGATTATCGCAGAAAATGTATATCTCAGCTTGAAACCCGACCGAAATCAAGATATCTCCGGTTCTGCATGTCAAACGTACTGTGGAGTGGTGAATACACCAGAAAACGTGTTTGCTCGCATTAAATAGCTCGAAACGAGCGATCTAGATGATTCTGCTTACTTCTGACTTAAGTCTCACCAATATTATCGCAGAAAATGCATATCTCAGCTTGAAACCTCACGAAAATCAAGATGGCGCCGGTTCTGCATATCAAACGCACTGTGGAGTGGTCAATACAACAGATAACGTGTTTCTCGCATTAAATATCTCGAAAAGAGCGCTCTAGATGATTCTGCATATGACTGACTGAAGACTCACCAAGATTATCGCAGAAAATGCATATCTCAGCTTGAAACCTCACCAAAATCAAGATTTCGCCGGTTCTGCAAATCAAACGCACTCTGGAGTGGCGAAAACACCAGAAAACTTCTTTCTCGCATTAAATAGCTCGAAACGAGCGATCAAGATGATTCTGCATAGTTCTGACTGAAGTCTCACCAATATTATCGCAGAAAATGCATATCTCAGCTTGAAACCTCACGAAAATAAAGATGGCGCCGGTTCTGCATATCCAACGAACTGTGGAGTGGTGAAAACCCCAGATAACGTGTTTCTCACATTAAATAACTCGAAAAGAGCGATCTCGATGATTCTGCATACTTCGGACAGAAGTCTCACCAAGATTATCGCAGAAAATGCATATCTCAGCTGGAAACCCCACGAAAACAAAGATATCGCCGGTTCTGCATATCAAACGCACCGTGGAATGTTGAAAACACCAGAAAACTTGTTTTTTCGCATTAAATAGCTCGAAAAGAGCGATCTCGGTGTTTCTGCATACTTCTCATAGATGAAACACCAAGATTATCGCAGAAAATGCATATTTCAGCTGGAAACCCCACGCAAACCAAGATGTCGCCGGTTCTGCCTATCAAACGCACTGTGGAGTGGCGAAAACAACCAGATAACGTGTTTCTCGCATTAAATAGCTCGAAAAGAGCGATCCCGATGATTCTGCATACTTCTGACAGAAGTCTCACCAATATTTTCGCAGAAAATGCATATCTCAGCTTGAAACCTCACGAAAATCAAGATGTCACCGGATCTGCATATCAAACGCACTGTGGAGTGGCGAAAACAACCAGATAACGTGTTTCTCGCATTAAATAGCTCGAAAAGAGCGCTCTAGATGATTCTGCATATGTCTGACTGAAGACTCACCAAGATTATCGCAGAAAATGCATATCTCAGCTTGAAACCTCACCAAAATCAAGATGTCGCCGGTTCTGCAAATCAAACGCACTCTGGAGTGGTGAAAACAACCAGATAACGTGTTTCTCGCATTAAATAGCTCGAATAGAGCGATCTCGATGATTCTGCATACTTCTGACAGAAGACTCACCAAGATTATCGCAGAAAATGCATATTTCAGCTGGAAACCTCACGAAAATCAAGATGTCACCGGATCTGCATATCAAACGCACTGTGGAGTGGCGAAAACAACCAGATAACGTGTTTCTCGCATTAAATAGCTCGAAAAGAGCACTCTAGATGATTCTGCATAGTTCTGACTGAAGTCTCACCAATATTATCGCAGAAAATGCATATCTCAGCTTGAAACCTCACGAAAATAAAGATGGCGCCGGTTCTGCATATCCAACGAACTGTGGAGTGGTGAAAACCCCAGATAACGTGTTTCTCACATTAAATAACTCGAAAAGAGCGATCTCGATGATTCTGCATACTTCGGACAGAAGTCTCACCAAGATTATCGCAGAAAATGCATATCTCAGCTGGAAACCCCACGAAAACCAAGATATCGCCGGTTCTGCATATCAAACGCACCGTGGAATGTTGAAAACACCAGAAAACTTGTTTTTTCGCATTAAATAGCTCGAAAAGAGCGATCTCGGTGTTTCTGCATACTTCTCATAGATGAAACACCAAGATTATCGCAGAAAATGCATATTTCAGCTGGAAACCCCACGCAAACCAAGATGTCGCCGGTTCTGCATATCAAACGCACTGTGGAGTGGCGAAAACAACCAGATAACGTGTTTCTCGCATTAAATAGCTCGAAAAGAGCGATCCCGATGATTCTGCATACTTCTGACAGAAGTCTCACCAATATTTTCGCAGAAAATGCATATCTCAGCTTGAAACCTCACGAAAATCAAGATGTCACCGGATCTGCATATCAAACGCACTGTGGAGTGGCGAAAACAACCAGATAACGTGTTTCTCGCATTAAATAGCTCGAAAAGAGCGCTCTAGATGATTCTGCATATGTCTGACTGAAGACTCACCAAGATTATCGCAGAAAATGCATATCTCAGCTTGAAACCTCACCAAAATCAAGATGTCGCCGGTTCTGCAAATCAAACGCACTCTGGAGTGGTGAAAACAACCAGATAACGTGTTTCTCGCATTAAATAGCTCGAATAGAGCGATCTCGATGATTCTGCATACTTCTGACAGAAGACTCACCAAGATTATCGCAGAAAATGCATATTTCAGCTGGAAACCTCACGAAAATCAAGATGTCACCGGATCTGCATATCAAACGCACTGTGGAGTGGCGAAAACAACCAGATAACGTGTTTCTCGCATTAAATAGCTCGAAAAGAGCACTCTAGATGATTCTGCATATGTCTGACTGAAGACTCACCAAGATTATCGCAGAAAATGCATATCTCAGCTTGAAACCTCACCAAAATCAAGATGTCGCCGGTTCTGCAAATCAAACGCACTCTGGAGTGGTGAAAACAACCAGATAACGTGTTTCTCGCATTAAATAGCTCGAATAGAGCGATCTCGATGATTCTGCATACTTCTGACAGAAGACTCACCAAGATTATCGCAGAAAATGCATATTTCAGCTGGAAACCCCACGAAAACCAAGTTATCGGCGGCTCTACATATCAAACGCACTGTGGAGTGGTCAAAACACCAGAAAACTTGTTTTTTCGCATTAAATAGATCGAAAAGAGCGATCTCGATGTTTCTGCATACTTCTCATAGATGAAACACCAAGATTATCGCAGAAAATGCATATTTCAGCTGGAAACCCCACGAAAACCAAGATGTCGCCGGTTCTGCATATCAAACGCACTGTGGAGTGGTCAATAGACCAGATAACGTGGTTCTCGCATTAAATAGCTCGAAGAGAGGGATCTCGATGTTTCTGCATACTTCTGACAGAAGTCTCACCAAGATTATCGCAGAAAATGCATATCTCAGCTGGAAACACCACGAAATTCAAGATATCGTCGGTTCCTCATACTAAACGCACTGTGCAATGTTGAAAACACCAGAAAACTTGTTTTTTCGCATTAAATAGCTCGAAAAGAGCGCTCTAGATGATTCTGCATATGTCTGACTGAAGTCTCACCAAGATTATCGCAGAAACTGCATATCTCAGCTTGAAACCCGACCGAAATCAAGATATCTCCGGTTCTGCATGTCAAAAGTACTGTGGAGTGGTGAATACACCAGAAAACGTGTTTCTCGCAATAAACAGCTCGAAACGAGCGATCTAGATGATTCTGCTTACTTCTGACTTAAGTCTCACCAATATTATCGTAGAAAATGCATATCTCAGCTTGAACCCCGACGAAATCCAAGATGTCGCCGGTTCTGTTTATCAAACGCTCTGTGGAGTGGTGAAAACACCAGATAACGTGTTTCTCGCATTAAATAGTTCGAAAAGAGCGATCCCGATGATTCTGCATACTTCTGACAGAAGTCTCACCAATATTATCGCAGAAAATGCATATCTCAGCTAGAAACATCACGAAAATCAAGATGTCGCCGGTTCTGTATATCAAACGCACTGTGGAGTGGTGAAAACAACCAGATAACGTGTTTCTCGCATTAAATAGCTCGAATAGAGCGATCTCGATGATTCTGCATACTTCTGACAGAAGACTCACCAAGATTATCGCAGAAAATGCATATTTCAGCTGGAAACCCCACGAAAACCAAGATGTCGCCGGTTCTGCATATCAAACGCACTGTGGAGTGGTCAATAGACCAGATAACGTGGTTCTCGCATTAAATAGCTCCAAGAGAGGGATCTCGATGTTTCTGCATACTTCTGACAGAAGTCTCACCAAGATTATCGTAGAAAATGTATATCTCAGCTTGAACCCCGACGAAATCCAAGATGTCGCCGGTTCTGCAAATCAAACGCACTCTGGAGTGGTGAAAACAACCAGATAACGTGTTTCTCGCATTAAATAGCTCGAATAGAGCGATCTCGATGATTCTGCATACTTCTGACAGAAGACTCACCAAGATTATCGCAGAAAATGCATATCTCAGCTGGAAACCCCACGAAAACCAAGATGTCGCCGGTTCTGCATATCAAACGCACTGTGGAGTGGTCAATAGACCAGATAACGTGGTTCTCGCATTAAATATCTCGAAGAGAGGGATCTCGATGTTTCTGCATACTTCTGACAGAAGTCTCACCAAGATTATCGTAGAAAATGCATATCTCAGCTTGAACCCCGACGAAATCCAAGATGTCGCCGGTTCTGCATGTCAAACGCACTGTGGAATGTTGAAAACACCAGAAAACTTGTTTTTTCGCATTAAATAGCTCGAAAATTGCGCTCTAGATGATTCTGCATATGTCTGACTGAAGTCTCACCAAGATTATCGCAGAAAATGCATATCTCAGCTGGAAACACCACGAAATTCAAGATATCGCCGGTTCCTCATATTAAACGCACTGTGGAATGTTGAAAACACCAGAAAACTTGTTTTTTCGCATTAAATAGCTCGAAAAGAGCGCTCTAGATGATTCTGCTTACTTCTGACTTAAGTCTCACCAATATTATCGTAGAAAATGCATATCTCAGCTTGAACCCCGACGAAATCCAAGATGTCGCCGGTTCTGTTTATCAAACGCCCTGTGGAGTGGTGAAAACACCAGATAACGTGTTTCTCGCATTAAATAGTTCGAAAAGAGCGATCCCGATGATTCTGCATACTTCTGACAGAAGTCTCACCAATATTATCGCAGAAACTGCATATCTCAGCTTGAAACCCGACCGAAATCAAGATATCTCCGGTTCTGCATGTCAAACGTACTGTGGAGTGGTGAATACACCAGAAAACGTGTTTCTCGCAATAAATAGCTCGAAACGAGCGATCTAGATGATTCTGCTTACTTCTGACTTAAGTCTCACCAATATTATCGTAGAAAATGTATATCTCAGCTTGAACCCCGACGAAATCCAAGATGTCGCCGGTTCTGTTTATCAAACGCTCTGTGGAGTGGTGAAAACACCAGATAACGTGTTTCTCGCATTAAATAGTTCGAAAAGAGCGATCCCGATGATTCTGCATACTTCTGACAGAAGTCTCACCAATATTATCGCAGAAAATACATATCTCAGCTAGAAACATCACGAAAATCAAGATGTCGCCGGTTCTGTATATCAAACGCACTGTGGAGTGGTGAAAACAACCAGATAACGTGTTTCTCGCATTAAATAGTTCGAATAGAGCGATCTCGATGATTCTGCATACTTCTGACAGAAGACTCACCGAGATTATCGCAGAAAATGCATATTTCAGCTGGAAACCCCACGAAAACCAAGATGTCGCCAGTTCTGCATATCAAACGCACTGTGGAGTGGTCAATAGACCAGATAACGTGGTTCTCGCATTAAATAGCTCGAAGAGAGGGATCTCGATGTTTCTGCATACTTCTGACTGAAGTCTCACCAATATGATCGCAGAAAATGCATATCTCAGCTAGAAACATCACGAAAATCAAGATGTCGCCGGTTCTGCATATCAAACGCACTGTGGAGTGGTGAAAACAACCAGATAACGTGTTTCTCGCATTAAATAGCTCGAATAGAGCGATCTCGATGATTCTGCATACTTCTGACAGAAGACTCACCAAGATTATCGCAGAAAATGCATTTCTCAGCTGGAAACCCCACGAAAACCAAGTTATCGGCGGCTCTACATATCAAACGCACTGTGGAGTGGTCAAAACACCAGAAAACTTGTTTTTTCGCATTAAATAGCTGGACAAGAGCGATCTCGATGTTTCTGCATACTTCTGACAGAAGTCTCACCAAGATTATCGTAGAAAATGCATATCTCAGCTTGAACCCCGACGAAATCCAAGATGTCGCCGGTTCTGCATGTCAAACGCACTGTGGAATGTTGAAAACACCAGAATACTTGTTTTTTCGCATCAAATAGTTCGAAAAGAGCGATCTCGATGTTTCTGCATACTTCTCATAGATGAAACACCAAGATTATCGCAGAATATGCATATTTCAGCTGGAAACCCCACGAAAACCAAGATGTCGCCGGTTCTGCATATCAAACGCACTGTGGAGTGGTCAATAGACCAGATAAAGTGGTTCTCGCATTAAATAGCTCGAAGAGAGGGATCTCGATGTTTCTGCATACTTCTGACAGAAGTCTCACCAAGATTATCGTAGAAAATGCATATCTCAGCTTGAACCCCGACGAAATCCAAGATGTCGCCGGTTCTGCATGTCAAACGCACTGTGGAATGTTGAAAACACCAGGAAACTTGTTTTTTCGCATTAAATAGCTCGAAAATTGCGCTCTAGATGATTCTGCATATGTCTGACTGAAGTCTCACCAAGATTATCGCAGAAAATGCATATCTCAGCTGGAAACACCACGAAATTCAAGATATCGCCGGTTCCTCATATTAAACGCACTGTGGAATGTTGAAAACACCAGAAAACTAGTTTTTTCGCATTAAATAGCTCGAAAAGAGCGCTCTAGATGATTCTGCATATGTCTGACTGAAGTCTCACCCTGATTATCGCAGAAAATGTATATCTCAGCTTGAAACCCGACCGAAATCAAGATATCTCCGGTTCTGCATGTCAAACGTACTGTGGAGTGGTGAATACACCAGAAAACGTGTTTGCTCGCATTAAATAGCTCGAAACGAGCGATCTAGATGATTCTGCTTACTTCTGACTTAAGTCTCACCAATATTATCGCAGAAAATGCATATCTCAGCTTGAAACCTCACGAAAATCAAGATGGCGCCGGTTCTGCATATCAAACGCACTGTGGAGTGGTCAATACAACAGATAACGTGTTTCTCGCATTAAATATCTCGAAAAGAGCGATCTCGATGATTCTGCATACTTCGGACAGAAGTCTCACCAAGATTATAGCAGAAAATGCATATCTCAGCTGGAAACCCCACGAAAACCAAGATATCGCCGGTTCTGCATTTCAAACGCACCGTGGAATGTTGAAAACACCAGAAAACTTGTTTTTTCGCATTAAATAGCTCGAAAAGAGCGATCTCGGTGTTTCTGCATACTTCTCATCGATGAAACACCAAGATTATCGCAGAAAATGCATATTTCAGCTGGAAACCCCACGCAAACCAAGATGTCGCCGGTTCTGCATATCAAACACACTGCGGAGTGGCGAAAACAACCAGATAACGTGTTTCTCGCATTAAATAGCTCGAAAAGAGCGATCTAGATGATTCTGCATACTTCTGACAGAAGACTCACCAAGATTATCGCGGAAAGTGCATATCTCAGCTTGAAACCACACGAAAACCAAGATATCTCCGGTTCTGCATATCAAACGCACTGTGGAGTGGTCAAAACACCAGATAACTTGTTTCTCGCATTAAATAGCTCGAAAAGAGCGATATCGATGATTCGGCATACTTCGGACAGAAGTCTCACCAATATAATCGCAGAAAATGCATATCTCAGATTGAAACCTCACGAAAATCAAGATGACGCCGGTTCTGCATATCAAACGCACAGTGAAGTGGTGAAATCAACCAGATAACGTGTTTCTCGCATTAAATAGCTCGAAACGAGCGATCTAGGTGATTCTGCATACTTCAGACTGAAGTCTCACCAATATTATCGCAGAAAATGCATATCTCAGCTTGCAACACGACGAAAACCACGATGTCGCCGGTTCTGCATATCAAACGCACTCTGGGGGGGGGGGGGGGGTGAAAACACCAGAAAACGTGTTTCTCGCGTTAAATAGCTCGAAACGAGCGATCTAGATGATTCTGGAAACTTCTGACTGAAGTCTCACCAATATTATCGCAGAAAATGCATATCTCAGCTTGAAACCCGACGAAAACCACGATGTCGCCGGTTCTGCATATCAAACGCACAGTGAAGTGGTGAAAACAACCAGATAACGTGTTTCTCGCATTAAATAGCTCGAAACGAGCGATCTAGGTGATTCTGCATACTTCTGACTGAAGTCTCACCAATATTATCGCGGAAAATGCATATCTCAGCTTGAAACCCGACGAAAACCACGATGTCGCCGGTTCTGCATATCAAACGCACTGTGGTGTGATGAAAACACCAGAAAACGTGTTTCTCGCATTAAATAGCTCGAAAAGAGCGATATCGATGATTCGGCATACTTCGGACAGAAGTCTCACCAATATTATCGCAGAAAATGCATATCTCAGCTTGAAACCTCACGAAAATCAAGATGTCGCCGGTTCTGCATATCAAACGCCCTGGGGGGGGGGGGGTGAAAACACCAGAAAACGTGTTTCTCGCATTAAATAGCTCGAAACGAGCGATCTAGATGATTCTGGAAACTTCTGACTGAAGTCTCACCAATATTATCGCAGAAAATGCATATCTCAGCTTGAAGCTCGACCGAAACCAAGATATCTCCGGTTCTGCATGTCAAACGTACAGTGGAGTGGTGAATACACCAGAAAACGTGTTTCTCACATTAAATAGCTCGAAAAGAGCGATCTAGGTGATTCTGCATACTTCAGACTGAGGTCTCACCAATATTAGCGCAGAAAAGGCATATCTCAGCTAGAAACCTCACGAAAATCAAGATGTCGCCGGTTCTGCATATCAAACGCACTATGGAGTGGTGAAAACAACCAGATAACGTATTTCTCGCATTAAATAGCTCGAAACGAACGATCTAGATGATTCTGCACACTTCTGACTGAAGTCTCACCAAGATTATCGCAGAAAATGCATATCTCAGCTGGAAACACCACGAAAATCAAGATATCGCCGGTTCTGCATATCAAACGCACAATGGAGTGGTGAAAACAACCAGATAACGCGTTTCTCGCATTAACTAGCTCGAAAAGAGCGATCTAGGTGATTCTGCATACTTCAGACTGAAGTCTCACCAATATTATCGCAGAAAATGCATATCTCAGCTTGCAACACGACGAAAACCACGATGTCGCCGGTTCTGCATATCAAACGCACTCTAGGGGGGGGGGGGGGGGGGGGGTGAAAACACCAGAAAACGTGTTTCTCGCGTTAAATAGCTCGAAACGAGCGATCTAGATGATTCTGGAATCTTCTGACTGAAGTCTCACCAATATTATCGCAGAAAATGCATATCTCAGCTTGAAACCCGACGAAAACCACGATGTCGCCGGTTCTGCAAGTCAAACGTACAGTGGAGTGGTGAATACACCAGAAAACGTGTTTCTCACCTTAAATAGCTCGAAAAGAGCGATCTAGGTGATTCTGCATACTTCAGACTGAAGTCTCACCAATATTATCGCAGAAAATGCATATCTCAGCTTGAAACACGACGAAAACCACGATGTCGCCGGTTCTGCATATCAAACGCACTCTGGGGGGGGGGGGGGGTGAAAACACCAGAAAACGTGTTTCTCGCGTTAAATAGCTAGAAACGAGCGATCTAGATGATTCTGGAAACTTCTGACTGAAGTCTCACCAATATTATCGCAGAAAATGCATATCTCAGCTTGAAACCCGACGAAAACCACGATGTCGCCGGTTCTGCATATCAAACGCACTTGGGGGGGGGGGGGGGGTGAAAACACCAGAAAACGTGTTTCTCGCATTAAATAGCTCGAAACGAGCGATCTAGATGATTCTGGAAACTTCTGACTGAAGTCTCACCAATATTATCGCAGAAAATGCATATCTCAGCTTGAAACACCACGAAAATCAAGATATCGCCGGTTCTGCATATCAAACGCACAGTGAAGTGGTGAAAACAACCAGATAACGTGTTTCTGGCATTAAATAGCTCGAAACGAGCGATCTAGGTGATTCTGCATACTTCTGACTGAAGTCTCACCAATATTATCGCGGAAAATGCATATCTCAGCTTGAAACCCGACGAAAACCACGATGTCGCCGGTTCTGCATATCAAACGCACTGTGCTGTGATGAAAACACCAGAAAACGTGTTTCTCGCATTAAATAGCTCGAAAAGAGCGATATCGATGATTCGGCATACTTCGGACAGAAGTCTCACCAATATTATCGCAGAAAATGCATATCTCAGCTTGAAACCTCACGAAAATCAAGATGTCGCCGGTTCTGCATATCAAACGCACAGTGAAGTGGTGAAAACAACCAGATAACGTGTTTCTCGCATTAAATAGCTCGAAACGAGCGATCTAGGTGATTCTGCATACTTCTGACTGAAGTCTCACCAATATTATCGCAGAAAATGCATATCTCAGCTTGAAACCTCACGAAAATCAAGATGTCGCCGGTTCTGCATATCAAACGCACTGTGGGGGGGGGGGGGGTGAAAACACCAGAAAACGTGTTTCTCGCATTAAATAGCTCGAAACGAGCGATCTAGATGATTCTGGAAACTTCTGACTGAAGTCTCACCAATATTATCGCAGAAAATGCATATCTCAGCTAGAAACCTCACGAAAATCAAGATGTCGACGGTTCTGCATATCAAACGCACTATGGAGTGGTGAAAACAACCAGATAACGTGTTTCTCGCATTAAATAGCTCGAAAAGAGCGATCTAGATGATTCTGCATGCTTCTAACAGAAGACTCATAAAGATTATCGCAGAAAATGCATACCTCAGCATGAAACCTCACGAAAATCAAGATGGCGCCGGTTCTGCATATCCAACGCACTGTGGAGTGGTCAATACAACAGATAACGTGTTTCTCGCATTAAATAGCTCGAAAAGAGCGATATCGAAGATTCTGCATACATCTGACAGAGGTCTCACCAATATTATCGTAGAAAATGCATATCTCAGCTTGAAGCTCGACCGAAACCAAGATATCTCCGGTTCTGCATGTCAAACGTACAGTGGAGTGGTGAATACACCAGAAAACGTGTTTCTCACATTAAATAGCTCGAAAAGAGCGATCTAGGTGATTCTGCATACTTCAGACTGAAGTCTCACCAATATTATCGCAGAAAAGGCATATCTCAGCTAGAAACCTCACGAAAATCAAGATGTCACCGGTTCTGCATATCAAACGCACTATGGAGTGGTGAAAACAACCAGATAACGTATTTCTCGCATTAAATAGCTCGAAACGAACGATCTAGATGATTCTGCACACTTCTGACTGAAGTCTCACCAAGATTATCGCAGAAAATGCATATCTCAGCTGGTAACACCACGAAAAACAAGATATCGCCGGTTCTGCGTATCAGACGCACTGTGGAGTGCTGAAAACACCAGAAAACGTGTTTCTCGCATTAGCTGGCTCGAAAAGAGCGTTCTCGATGATTCTGCATACTTCTCATAGATGAAACACCAAGATTATCGCAGAAAATGCATATTTCAGCTGGAAACCCCACGAAAACCAAGTTATCGGCGGCTCTACATATCAAACGCACTGTGGAGTGGTCAAAACACCAGATAACGTGTTTCTCGCATTAAATAGCTCGAAAAGAGCGATCTAGATGATTCAGCATGCTTCTCACAGAAGACTCATAAAGATTATCGCAGAAAATGCATACCTCAGCATGAAACCTCACGAAAATCAAGATGGCGCCGGTTCTGCATATCCAACGCACTGTGGAGTGGTCAATACAACAGATAACGTGTTTCTCGCATTAAATAGCTCGAAAAGAGCGATATCGATGATTCGGCATACTTCGGACAGAAGTCTCACCAATATAATCGCAGAAAATGCATATCTCAGCTTGAAACCTCACGAAAATCAAGATGACGCCGGTTCTGCATATCATACGCACAGTGAAGTGGTGAAAACAACCTGATAACGTGTTTCTCGCATTAAATAGCTCGAAACGAGCGATCTCGATGATTCTGCATACTTCTCATAGATGAAACACCAAGATTATCGCAGAAAATGCATATTTCAGCTGGAAACCCCACGAAAACCAAGTTATCGGCGGCTCTACATATCAAACGCACTGTGGAGTGGTCAAAACACCAGAAAACGTGTTTCTCGCATTAAGTAGCTCGAAAAGAGTGTTCTCGAAGATTCTGCATACTTCTGACTGAGGTCTCACCAATATTATCGTAGAAAATGCATATCGCAGCTTGAAACTCGACCGAAACCAAAATATCTCCGGTTCTGCATGTCAAGCGTACAGTGGAGTGGTGAATACACCAGAAAAAGTGTTTCTCGCATTAAATAGCTCGAAAAGAGCGATCTAGATGATTCTGCATGCTTCTGACAGAAGACTCATAAAGATTATCGCAGAAAATGCATACCTCAGCATGAAACCTCACGAAAATCAAGATGGCGCCGGTTCTGCATATCAAACGCACTGTGGAGTGGTCAATACAACAGATAACGTGTTTCTCGCATTAACTATCTCGAAAAGAGCGTTCTCGATGATTCTGCATACTTCTCATAGATGAAACACCAAGATTATCGCAGAAAATGCATATTTCAGCTGGAAACCCCACGAAAACCAAGTTATCGGCGGCTCTACATATCAAACGCGCTGTGGAGTGGTCAAAACACCAGAAAACGTGTTTCTCGCATTAAGTAGCTCGAAAAGAGTGTTCTCGAAGATTCTGCATACTTCTGACTGAGGTCTCACCAATATTATCGTAGAAAATGCATATCGCAGCTTGAAACTCGACCGAAACCAAAATATCTCCGGTTCTGCATGTCAAGCGTACAGTGGAGTGGTGAATACACCAGAAAAAGTGTTTCTCGCATTAAATAGCTCGAAAAGAGCGATCTAGATGATTCTGCATGCTTCTGACAGAAGACTCATAAAGATTATCGCAGAAAATGCATACCTCAGCATGAAACCTCACGAAAATCAAGATGGCGCCGGTTCTGCATATCAAACGCTCTGTGGAGTGGTGAAAACACCAGATAACGTGTTTCTCGCATTAAATAGTTCGAAAAGAGCGATCCCGATGATTCTGCATACTTCTGACAGAAGTCTCACCAATATTATCGCAGAAAATACATATCTCAGCTAGAAACATCACGAAAATCAAGATGTCGCCGGTTCTGTATATCAAACGCACTGTGGAGTGGTGAAAACAACCAGATAACGTGTTTCTCGCATTAAATAGTTCGAATAGAGCGATCTCGATGATTCTGCATACTTCTGACAGAAGACTCACCGAGATTATCGCAGAAAATGCATATTTCAGCTGGAAACCCCACGAAAACCAAGATGTCGCCAGTTCTGCATATCAAACGCACTGTGGAGTGGTCAATAGACCAGATAACGTGGTTCTCGCATTAAATAGCTCGAAGAGAGGGATCTCGATGTTTCTGCATACTTCTGACTGAAGTCTCACCAATATGATCGCAGAAAATGCATATCTCAGCTAGAAACATCACGAAAATCAAGATGTCGCCGGTTCTGCATATCAAACGCACTGTGGAGTGGTGAAAACAACCAGATAACGTGTTTCTCGCATTAAATAGCTCGAATAGAGCGATCTCGATGATTCTGCATACTTCTGACAGAAGACTCACCAAGATTATCGCAGAAAATGCATTTCTCAGCTGGAAACCCCACGAAAACCAAGTTATCGGCGGCTCTACATATCAAACGCACTGTGGAGTGGTCAAAACACCAGAAAACTTGTTTTTTCGCATTAAATAGCTGGACAAGAGCGATCTCGATGTTTCTGCATACTTCTGACAGAAGTCTCACCAAGATTATCGTAGAAAATGCATATCTCAGCTTGAACCCCGACGAAATCCAAGATGTCGCCGGTTCTGCATGTCAAACGCACTGTGGAATGTTGAAAACACCAGAATACTTGTTTTTTCGCATCAAATAGTTCGAAAAGAGCGATCTCGATGTTTCTGCATACTTCTCATAGATGAAACACCAAGATTATCGCAGAATATGCATATTTCAGCTGGAAACCCCACGAAAACCAAGATGTCGCCGGTTCTGCATATCAAACGCACTGTGGAGTGGTCAATAGACCAGATAAAGTGGTTCTCGCATTAAATAGCTCGAAGAGAGGGATCTCGATGTTTCTGCATACTTCTGACAGAAGTCTCACCAAGATTATCGTAGAAAATGCATATCTCAGCTTGAACCCCGACGAAATCCAAGATGTCGCCGGTTCTGCATGTCAAACGCACTGTGGAATGTTGAAAACACCAGGAAACTTGTTTTTTCGCATTAAATAGCTCGAAAATTGCGCTCTAGATGATTCTGCATATGTCTGACTGAAGTCTCACCAAGATTATCGCAGAAAATGCATATCTCAGCTGGAAACACCACGAAATTCAAGATATCGCCGGTTCCTCATATTAAACGCACTGTGGAATGTTGAAAACACCAGAAAACTAGTTTTTTCGCATTAAATAGCTCGAAAAGAGCGCTCTAGATGATTCTGCATATGTCTGACTGAAGTCTCACCCTGATTATCGCAGAAAATGTATATCTCAGCTTGAAACCCGACCGAAATCAAGATATCTCCGGTTCTGCATGTCAAACGTACTGTGGAGTGGTGAATACACCAGAAAACGTGTTTGCTCGCATTAAATAGCTCGAAACGAGCGATCTAGATGATTCTGCTTACTTCTGACTTAAGTCTCACCAATATTATCGCAGAAAATGCATATCTCAGCTTGAAACCTCACGAAAATCAAGATGGCGCCGGTTCTGCATATCAAACGCACTGTGGAGTGGTCAATACAACAGATAACGTGTTTCTCGCATTAAATATCTCGAAAAGAGCGATCTCGATGATTCTGCATACTTCGGACAGAAGTCTCACCAAGATTATAGCAGAAAATGCATATCTCAGCTGGAAACCCCACGAAAACCAAGATATCGCCGGTTCTGCATTTCAAACGCACCGTGGAATGTTGAAAACACCAGAAAACTTGTTTTTTCGCATTAAATAGCTCGAAAAGAGCGATCTCGGTGTTTCTGCATACTTCTCATCGATGAAACACCAAGATTATCGCAGAAAATGCATATTTCAGCTGGAAACCCCACGCAAACCAAGATGTCGCCGGTTCTGCATATCAAACACACTGCGGAGTGGCGAAAACAACCAGATAACGTGTTTCTCGCATTAAATAGCTCGAAAAGAGCGATCTAGATGATTCTGCATACTTCTGACAGAAGACTCACCAAGATTATCGCGGAAAGTGCATATCTCAGCTTGAAACCACACGAAAACCAAGATATCTCCGGTTCTGCATATCAAACGCACTGTGGAGTGGTCAAAACACCAGATAACTTGTTTCTCGCATTAAATAGCTCGAAAAGAGCGATATCGATGATTCGGCATACTTCGGACAGAAGTCTCACCAATATAATCGCAGAAAATGCATATCTCAGATTGAAACCTCACGAAAATCAAGATGACGCCGGTTCTGCATATCAAACGCACAGTGAAGTGGTGAAATCAACCAGATAACGTGTTTCTCGCATTAAATAGCTCGAAACGAGCGATCTAGGTGATTCTGCATACTTCAGACTGAAGTCTCACCAATATTATCGCAGAAAATGCATATCTCAGCTTGCAACACGACGAAAACCACGATGTCGCCGGTTCTGCATATCAAACGCACTCTGGGGGGGGGGGGGGGGGGGGGTGAAAACACCAGAAAACGTGTTTCTCGCGTTAAATAGCTCGAAACGAGCGATCTAGATGATTCTGGAAACTTCTGACTGAAGTCTCACCAATATTATCGCAGAAAATGCATATCTCAGCTTGAAACCCGACGAAAACCACGATGTCGCCGGTTCTGCATATCAAACGCACAGTGAAGTGGTGAAAACAACCAGATAACGTGTTTCTCGCATTAAATAGCTCGAAACGAGCGATCTAGGTGATTCTGCATACTTCTGACTGAAGTCTCACCAATATTATCGCGGAAAATGCATATCTCAGCTTGAAACCCGACGAAAACCACGATGTCGCCGGTTCTGCATATCAAACGCACTGTGGTGTGATGAAAACACCAGAAAACGTGTTTCTCGCATTAAATAGCTCGAAAAGAGCGATATCGATGATTCGGCATACTTCGGACAGAAGTCTCACCAATATTATCGCAGAAAATGCATATCTCAGCTTGAAACCTCACGAAAATCAAGATGTCGCCGGTTCTGCATATCAAACGCCCTGGGGGGGGGGGGGGGGGTGAAAACACCAGAAAACGTGTTTCTCGCATTAAATAGCTCGAAACGAGCGATCTAGATGATTCTGGAAACTTCTGACTGAAGTCTCACCAATATTATCGCAGAAAATGCATATCTCAGCTTGAAGCTCGACCGAAACCAAGATATCTCCGGTTCTGCATGTCAAACGTACAGTGGAGTGGTGAATACACCAGAAAACGTGTTTCTCACATTAAATAGCTCGAAAAGAGCGATCTAGGTGATTCTGCATACTTCAGACTGAGGTCTCACCAATATTAGCGCAGAAAAGGCATATCTCAGCTAGAAACCTCACGAAAATCAAGATGTCGCCGGTTCTGCATATCAAACGCACTATGGAGTGGTGAAAACAACCAGATAACGTATTTCTCGCATGAAATAGCCCGAAACGAACGATCTAGATGATTCTGCACACTTCTGACTGAAGTCTCACCAAGATTATCGCAGAAAATGCATATCTCAGCTGGAAACACCACGAAAATCAAGATATCGCCGGTTCTGCATATCAAACGCACTATGGAGTGGTGGAAACAACCAGATAACGTATTTCTCGCATTAAATAGCTCGAAACGAACGATCTAGATGATTCTGCACACTTCTGACTGAAGTCTCACCAAGATTATCGCAGAAAATGCATATCTCAGCTGGAAACACCACGAAAATCAAGATATCGCCGGTTCTGCATATCAAACGCACAATGGAGTGGTGAAAACAACCAGATAACGCGTTTCTCGCATTAACTAGCTCGAAAAGAGCGATCTAGGTGATTCTGCATACTTCAGACTGAAGTCTCACCAATATTATCGCAGAAAATGCATATCTCAGCTTGCAACACGACGAAAACCACGATGTCGCCGGTTCTGCATATCAAACGCACTCTAGGGGGGGGGGGGGGGGGGTGAAAACACCAGAAAACGTGTTTCTCGCGTTAAATAGCTCGAAACGAGCGATCTAGATGATTCTGGAATCTTCTGACTGAAGTCTCACCAATATTATCGCAGAAAATGCATATCTCAGCTTGAAACCCGACGAAAACCACGATGTCGCCGGTTCTGCAAGTCAAACGTACAGTGGAGTGGTGAATACACCAGAAAACGTGTTTCTCACCTTAAATAGCTCGAAAAGAGCGATCTAGGTGATTCTGCATACTTCAGACTGAAGTCTCACCAATATTATCGCAGAAAATGCATATCTCAGCTTGAAACACGACGAAAACCACGATGTCGCCGGTTCTGCATATCAAACGCACTCTGGGGGGGGGGGGGGGGGTGAAAACACCAGAAAACGTGTTTCTCGCGTTAAATAGCTAGAAACGAGCGATCTAGATGATTCTGGAAACTTCTGACTGAAGTCTCACCAATATTATCGCAGAAAATGCATATCTCAGCTTGAAACCCGACGAAAACCACGATGTCGCCGGTTCTGCATATCAAACGCACTTGGGGGGGGGGGGGGGTGAAAACACCAGAAAACGTGTTTCTCGCATTAAATAGCTCGAAACGAGCGATCTAGATGATTCTGGAAACTTCTGACTGAAGTCTCACCAATATTATCGCAGAAAATGCATATCTCAGCTTGAAACACCACGAAAATCAAGATATCGCCGGTTCTGCATATCAAACGCACAGTGAAGTGGTGAAAACAACCAGATAACGTGTTTCTGGCATTAAATAGCTCGAAACGAGCGATCTAGGTGATTCTGCATACTTCTGACTGAAGTCTCACCAATATTATCGCGGAAAATGCATATCTCAGCTTGAAACCCGACGAAAACCACGATGTCGCCGGTTCTGCATATCAAACGCACTGTGCTGTGATGAAAACACCAGAAAACGTGTTTCTCGCATTAAATAGCTCGAAAAGAGCGATATCGATGATTCGGCATACTTCGGACAGAAGTCTCACCAATATTATCGCAGAAAATGCATATCTCAGCTTGAAACCTCACGAAAATCAAGATGTCGCCGGTTCTGCATATCAAACGCACAGTGAAGTGGTGAAAACAACCAGATAACGTGTTTCTCGCATTAAATAGCTCGAAACGAGCGATCTAGGTGATTCTGCATACTTCTGACTGAAGTCTCACCAATATTATCGCAGAAAATGCATATCTCAGCTTGAAACCTCACGAAAATCAAGATGTCGCCGGTTCTGCATATCAAACGCACTGTGGGGGGGGGGGGGTGAAAACACCAGAAAACGTGTTTCTCGCATTAAATAGCTCGAAACGAGCGATCTAGATGATTCTGGAAACTTCTGACTGAAGTCTCACCAATATTATCGCAGAAAATGCATATCTCAGCTAGAAACCTCACGAAAATCAAGATGTCGACGGTTCTGCATATCAAACGCACTATGGAGTGGTGAAAACAACCAGATAACGTGTTTCTCGCATTAAATAGCTCGAAAAGAGCGATCTAGATGATTCTGCATGCTTCTCACAGAAGACTCATAAAGATTATCGCAGAAAATGCATACCTCAGCATGAAACCTCACGAAAATCAAGATGGCGCCGGTTCTGCATATCCAACGCACTGTGGAGTGGTCAATACAACAGATAACGTGTTTCTCGCATTAAATAGCTCGAAAAGAGCGATATCGAAGATTCTGCATACATCTGACAGAGGTCTCACCAATATTATCGTAGAAAATGCATATCTCAGCTTGAAGCTCGACCGAAACCAAGATATCTCCGGTTCTGCATGTCAAACGTACAGTGGAGTGGTGAATACACCAGAAAACGTGTTTCTCACATTAAATAGCTCGAAAAGAGCGATCTAGGTGATTCTGCATACTTCAGACTGAAGTCTCACCAATATTATCGCAGAAAAGGCATATCTCAGCTAGAAACCTCACGAAAATCAAGATGTCACCGGTTCTGCATATCAAACGCACTATGGAGTGGTGAAAACAACCAGATAACGTATTTCTCGCATTAAATAGCTCGAAACGAACGATCTAGATGATTCTGCACACTTCTGACTGAAGTCTCACCAAGATTATCGCAGAAAATGCATATCTCAGCTGGTAACACCACGAAAAACAAGATATCGCCGGTTCTGCGTATCAGACGCACTGTGGAGTGCTGAAAACACCAGAAAACGTGTTTCTCGCATTAGCTGGCTCGAAAAGAGCGTTCTCGATGATTCTGCATACTTCTCATAGATGAAACACCAAGATTATCGCAGAAAATGCATATTTCAGCTGGAAACCCCACGAAAACCAAGTTATCGGCGGCTCTACATATCAAACGCACTGTGGAGTGGTCAAAACACCAGATAACGTGTTTCTCGCATTAAATAGCTCGAAAAGAGCGATCTAGATGATTCAGCATGCTTCTCACAGAAGACTCATAAAGATTATCGCAGAAAATGCATACCTCAGCATGAAACCTCACGAAAATCAAGATGGCGCCGGTTCTGCATATCCAACGCACTGTGGAGTGGTCAATACAACAGATAACGTGTTTCTCGCATTAAATAGCTCGAAAAGAGCGATATCGATGATTCGGCATACTTCGGACAGAAGTCTCACCAATATAATCGCAGAAAATGCATATCTCAGCTTGAAACCTCACGAAAATCAAGATGACGCCGGTTCTGCATATCAAACGCACAGTGAAGTGGTGAAAACAACCTGATAACGTGTTTCTCGCATTAAATAGCTCGAAACGAGCGATCTCGATGATTCTGCATACTTCTCATAGATGAAACACCAAGATTATCGCAGAAAATGCATATTTCAGCTGGAAACCCCACGAAAACCAAGTTATCGGCGGCTCTACATATCAAACGCACTGTGGAGTGGTCAAAACACCAGAAAACGTGTTTCTCGCATTAAGTAGCTCGAAAAGAGTGTTCTCGAAGATTCTGCATACTTCTGACTGAGGTCTCACCAATATTATCGTAGAAAATGCATATCGCAGCTTGAAACTCGACCGAAACCAAAATATCTCCGGTTCTGCATGTCAAGCGTACAGTGGAGTGGTGAATACACCAGAAAAAGTGTTTCTCGCATTAAATAGCTCGAAAAGAGCGATCTAGATGATTCTGCATGCTTCTGACAGAAGACTCATAAAGATTATCGCAGAAAATGCATACCTCAGCATGAAACCTCACGAAAATCAAGATGGCGCCGGTTCTGCATATCAAACGCACTGTGGAGTGGTCAATACAACAGATAACGTGTTTCTCGCATTAACTATCTCGAAAAGAGCGTTCTCGATGATTCTGCATACTTCTCATAGATGAAACACCAAGATTATCGCAGAAAATGCATATTTCAGCTGGAAACCCCACGAAAACCAAGTTATCGGCGGCTCTACATATCAAACGCGCTGTGGAGTGGTCAAAACACCAGAAAACGTGTTTCTCGCATTAAGTAGCTCGAAAAGAGTGTTCTCGAAGATTCTGCATACTTCTGACTGAGGTCTCACCAATATTATCGTAGAAAATGCATATCGCAGCTTGAAACTCGACCGAAACCAAAATATCTCCGGTTCTGCATGTCAAGCGTACAGTGGAGTGGTGAATACACCAGAAAAAGTGTTTCTCGCATTAAATAGCTCGAAAAGAGCGATCTAGATGATTCTGCATGCTTCTGACAGAAGACTCATAAAGATTATCGCAGAAAATGCATACCTCAGCATGAAACCTCACGAAAATCAAGATGGCGCCGGTTCTGCATATCAAACGCACTGTGGAGTGGTCAATACAACAGATAACGTGTTTCTCGCATTAAATATCTCGAAAAGAGCGATCTCGATGATTCTGCATACTTCGGACAGAAGTCTCACCAAGATTATAGCAGAAAATGCATATCTCAGCTGGAAACCCCACGAAAACCAAGATATCGCCGGTTCTGCATATCAAACGCACCGTGGAATGTTGAAAACACCAGAAAACTTGTTTTTTCGCATTAAATAGCTCGAAAAGAGCGATCTCGGTGTTTCTGCATACTTCTGACAGAAGACTCACCAAGATTATCGCAGAAAGTGCATATCTCAGCTTGAAACCTCACGAAAACCAAGATATCTCCGGTTCTGCATATCAAACGCACTGTGGTGTGATGAAAAACACCAGAAAACGTGTTTCTCGCATTAAATAGCTCGAATAGAGCGATCACGATGATTCTGCATACTTCTGACAGAAGACTCACCAAGATGATCGCAGAAAATGCATATCTCAGCTGGAAAACTCACGAAAATAAAGATGTCGCCGGTTCTGCATATCAAACGCACTATGGAGTGGTGAAAACAACCAGATAACGTGTGTCTCGCAATAAATAGCTCGAAAAGAGCGATCTAGGTGATTCTGCATACTTCTGACTGAAGTCTCACCAATATTATCGCAGAAAATGCATATCTCAGCTTGAAACCTCACGAAAATGAAGATGTCGCCGGTTCTGCATATCAAACGCAATGTGGGGGGGGGGTGAAAACACCAGAAAACGTGTTTCTCGCATTAAATAGCTCGAAACGAGCGATCTAGATGATTCTGGAAACTTCTGACTGAAGTCTCACCAATATTATCGCGGAAAATGCATATCTCATCTGGAAACCTCACGAAAATCAAGATGTCGCCGGTTCTGCATATCAAACGCACTATGGAGTGGTGAAAACAACCAGATAACGTGTTTCTCGCATTAAATAGCTCGAAAAGAGCGATCTAGGTGATTCTGCATACTTCAGGCTGAAGTCTCACCAATATTATCGCAGAAAATGCATATCTCAGCTTGAAACACCACGAAAATCAAGATATCGCCGGTTCTGCATATCAAACGCACAGTGAAGTTGTGAAAACAACCAGATAACGTGTTTCTCGCATTAAATAGCTCGAAACGAGCGATCTAGGTGATTCTGCATACTTCTGACCGAAGTCTCACCAATATTATCGCGGAAAATGCATATCTCAGCTTGAAACCCGACGAAAACCACGATGTCGCCGGTTCTGCATATCAAACGCACTGTGGTGTGATGAAAACACCAGAAAACGTGTTTCTCGCATTAAATAGCTCGAAAAGAGCGATATCGATGATTCGGCATACTTCGGACAGAAGTCTCACCAATATTATCGCAGAAAATGCATATCTCAGCTTGAAACCTCACGAAAATCAAGATGTCGCCGGTTCTGCATATCAAACGCACTATGGAGTGGTGAAAACAACCAGATAACGTATTTCTCGCATGAAATAGCCCGAAACGAACGATCTAGATGATTCTGCACACTTCTGACTGAAGTCTCACCAAGATTATCGCAGAAAATGCATATCTCAGCTGGAAACACCACGAAAATCAAGATATCGCCGGTTCTGCATATCAAACGCACTATGGAGTGGTGGAAACAACCAGATAACGTATTTCTCGCATTAAATAGCTCGAAACGAATGATCTAGTTGATTCTGCACACTTCTGACTGAAGTCTCACCAAGATTATCGCAGAAAATGCATATCTCAGCTGGAAAAACCACGAAAATCAAGATATCGCCGGATCTGCATATCAAACGCACAATGGAGTGGTGAAAACAACCAGATAACGCGTTTCTCGCATTAACTAGCTCGAAAAGAGCGATCTAGGTGATTCTGCATACTTCAGACTGAAGTCTCACCAATATTATCGCAGAAAATGCATATCTCAGCTTGAAACACGACGAAAACCACGATGTCGCCGGTTCTGCATATCAAACGCACTCTGGGGGGGGGGGGGTGAAAACACCAGAAAACGTGTTTCTCGCGTTAAATTGCTCGAAACGAGCGATCTAGATGATTCTGGAAACTTCTGACTGAAGTCTCACCAATATTATCGCAGAAAATGCATATCTCAGCTTGAAACACCACGAAAATCAAGATATCGCCGGTTCTGCATATCAAACGCACAGTGAAGTGGTGAAAACAACCAGATAACGTGTTTCTCGCATTAAATAGCTCGAAACGAGCGATCTAGGTGATTCTGCATACTTCTGACTGAAGTCTCACCAATATTATCGCGGAAAATGCATATCTCAGCTTGAAACCCGACGAAAACCACGATGTCGCCGGTTCTGCATATCAAGCGCACTGTGGTGTGATGAAAACACCAGAAAACGTGTTTCTCGCATTAAATAGCTCGAATAGAGCGATCACGATGATTCTGCATACTTCTGACAGAAGACTCACCAAGATGATCGCAGAAAATGCATATCTCAGCTGGAAACCTCACGAAAATCAAGATGTCGCCGGTTCTGCATATCAAACGCACTATGGAGTGGTGAAAACAACCAGATAACGTGTTTCTCGCATTAAATAGCTCGAAAAGAGCGATCTAGGTGATTCTGCATACTTCAGACTGAAGTCTCACCAATATTATCGCAGAAAATGCATATCTCAGCTTGAAACACCACGAAAATCAAGATATCGCCGGTTCTGCATTGCAAACGCACAGTGAAGTGGTGAAAACAACCAGATAACGTGTTTCTCGCATTAAATAGCTCGAAACGAGCGATCTAGGTGATTCTGCATACTTCTGACTGAAGTCTCACCAATATTATCGCGGAAAATGCATATCTCAGCTTGAAACCCGACGAAAACCACGATGTCGCCGGTTCTGCATATCAAACGCACTGTGGTGTGATGAAAACACCAGAAAACGTGTTTCTCGCATTAAATAGCTCAAAAAGAGCGATATCGATGATTCGGCATACTTCGGACAGAAGTCTCACCAATATTATCGCAGAAAATGCATATCTCAGCTTGAAACCTCACGAAAATCAAGATGTCGCCGGTTCTGCATATCAAACGCACTATGGAGTGGTGAAAACAACCAGATAACGCGTTTCTCGCATTAACTAGCTCGAAAAGAGCGATCTAGGTGATTCTGCATACTTCAGACTGAAGTCTCACCAATATTATCGCAGAAAATGCATATCTCAGCTTGAAACACGACGAAAACCACGATGTCGCCGGTTCTGCATATCAAACGCACTCTTGGGGGGGGGGGGGGGGGTGAAAACACCAGAAAACGTGTTTCTCGCGTTAAATAGCTCGAAACGAGCGATCTAGATGATTCTGGAAACTTCTGACTGAAGTCTCACCAATATTATAGCAGAAAATGCATATCTCAGCTTGAAACACCACAAAAATCAAGATATCGCCGGTTCTGCATATCAAACGCACAGTGAAGTGGTGAAAACAACCAGATAACGTGTTTCTCGCATTAAATAGCTCGAAACGAGCGATCTAGGTGATTCTGCATATTTCTGACTGAAGTCTCACAAATATTATCGCGGAAAATGCATATCTCAGCTTGAAACCCGACGAAAACCACGATGTCGCCGGTTCTGCATATCAAGCGCACTGTGGTGTGATGAAAACAACAGATAACGTGTTTCTCGCATTAACTAGCTCGAAAAGAGCGTTCTCGATGATTCTGCATACTTCTCATAGATGAAACACCAAGATTATCGCAGAAAATGCATACTTCAGCTGGAAACCCCACGAAAACCAAGTTATCGGCGGCTCTACATATCAAACGCGCTGTGGAGTGGTCAAAACACCAGAAAACGTGTTTCTCGCATTAAGTAGCTCGAAAAGAGTGTTCTCGAAGATTCTGCATACTTCTGACTGAGGTCTCACCAATATTATCGTAGAAAATGCATATCGCAGCTTGAAACTCGACCGAAACCAAAATATCTCCGGTTCTGCATGTCAAACGTACAGTGGAGTGGTGAATACACCAGAAAAAGTGTTTCTCGCATTAAATAGCTCGAAAAGAGCGATCTAGATGATTCTGCATGCTTCTGACAGAAGACTCATAAAGATTATCGCAGAAAATGCATACCTCAGCATGAAACCTCACGAAAATCAAGATGGCGCCGGTTCTGCATATCAAACGCACTGTGGAGTGGTCAATACAACAGATAACGTGTTTCTCGCATTAAATATCTCGAAAAGAGCGATCTCGATGATTCTGCATACTTCGGACAGAAGTCTCACCAAGATTATAGCAGAAAATGCATATCTCAGCTGGAAACCCCACGAAAACCAAGATATCGCCGGTTCTGCATATCAAACGCACCGTGGAATGTTGAAAACACCAGAAAACTTGTTTTTTCGCATTAAATAGCTCGAAAAGAGCGATCTCGGTGTTTCTGCATACTTCTGACAGAAGACTCACCAAGATTATCGCAGAAAGTGCATATCTCAGCTTGAAACCTCACGAAAACCAAGATATCTCCGGTTCTGCATATCAAACGCACTGTGGAGTGGTCAAAACACCAGATAACTTGTTTCTCGCATTAAATAGCTCGAAAAGAGCGATATCGATGATTCGGCATACTTCGGACAGAAGTCTCACCAATATATTCGCAGAAAATGCATATCTCAGCTTGAAACCTCACGAAAATCAAGATGACGCCGGTTCGGCATATCAAACGCACAGTGAAGTGGTGAAAACAACCAGATAACGTGTTTCTCGCATTAAATAGCTCGAAACGAGCGATCTAGGTGATTCTGCATACTTCTGACTGAAGTCTCACCAATATTATCGCGGAAAATGCATATCTCAGCTTGAAACCCGACGAAAACCACGATGTCGCCGGTTCTGCATATCAAACGCACTGTGGTGTGATGAAAAACACCAGAAAACGTGTTTCTCGCATTAAATAGCTCGAATAGAGCGATCACGATGATTCTGCATACTTCTGACAGAAGACTCACCAAGATGATCGCAGAAAATGCATATCTCAGCTGGAAAACTCACGAAAATCAAGATGTCGCCGGTTCTGCATATCAAACGCACTATGGAGTGGTGAAAACAACCAGATAACGTGTGTCTCGCAATAAATAGCTCGAAAAGAGCGATCTAGGTGATTCTGCATACTTCAGACTGAAGTCTCACCAATATTATCGCAGAAAATGCATATCTCAGCTTGAAACACCACGAAAATCAAGATATCGCCGGTTCTGCATATCAAACGCACAGTGAAGTGGTGAAAACAACCAGATAACGTGTTTCTCGCATTAAATAGCTCGAAACGAGCAATCTAGGTGATTCTGCATACTTCTGACTGAAGTCTCACCAATATTATCGCGGAAAATGCATATCTCAGCTTGAAACCCGACGAAAACCACGATGTCGCCGGTTCTGCATATCAATCGCACTGTGGTGTGATGAAAACACCAGAAAACGTGTTTCTCGCATTAAATAGCTCGAAAAGAGCGATATCGATGATTCGGCATACTTCGGACAGAAGTCTCACCAATATTATCGCAGAAAATGCATATCTCAGCTTGAAACCTCACGAAAATGAAGATGTCGCCGGTTCTGCATATCAAACGCAATGTGGGGGGGGGTGAAAACACCAGAAAACGTGTTTCTCGCATTAAATAGCTCGAAACGAGCGATCTAGATGATTCTGGAAACTTCTGACTGAAGTCTCACCAATATTATCGCGGAAAATGCATATCTCATCTGGAAACCTCACGAAAATCAAGATGTCGCCGGTTCTGCATATCAAACGCACTATGGAGTGGTGAAAACAACCAGATAACGTGTTTCTCGCATTAAATAGCTCGAAAAGAGCGATCTAGGTGATTCTGCATACTTCAGGCTGAAGTCTCACCAATATTATCGCAGAAAATGCATATCTCAGCTTGAAACACCACGAAAATCAAGATATCGCCGGTTCTGCATATCAAACGCACAGTGAAGTGGTGAAAACAACCAGATAACGTGTTTCTCGCATTAAATAGCTCAAAACGAGCGATCTAGGTGATTCTGCATACTTCTGACCGAAGTCTCACCAATATTATCGCGGAAAATGCATATCTCAGCTTGAAACCCGACGAAAACCACGATGTCGCCGGTTCTGCATATCAAACGCACTGTGGTGTGATGAAAACACCAGAAAACGTGTTTCTCGCATTAAATAGCTCGAAAAGAGCGATATCGATGATTCGGCATACTTCGGACAGAAGTCTCACCAATATTATCGCAGAAAATGCATGTCTCAGCTTGAAACACGACGAAAACCACGATGTCGCCGGTTCTGCATATCAAACGCACTCTGGGGGGGGGGGGTGAAAACATCAGAAAACGTGTTTCTCGCGTTAAATAGCTCGAAACGAGCGATCTAGATGATTCTGGAAACTTCTGACTGAAGTCTCACCAATATTATCGCAGAAAATGCATATCTCAGCTTGAAACACCACGAAAATCAAGATATCGCCGGTTCTGCATATCAAACGCACAGTGAAGTGGTGAAAACAACCAGATAACGTGTTTCTCGCATTAAATAGCTCGAAACGAGCGATCTAGGTGATTCTGCATACTTCTGACTGAAGTCTCACCAATATTATCGCGGAAAATGCATATCTCAGCTTGAAACCCGACGAAAACCACGATGTCGCCGGTTCTGCATATCAAGCGCACTGTGGTGTGATGAAAACACCAGAAAACGTGTTTCTCGCATTAAATAGCTCGAATAGAGCGATCACGATGATTCTGCATACTTCTGACAGAAGACTCACCAAGATGATCGCAGAAAATGCATATCTCAGCTGGAAACCTCACGAAAATCAAGATGTCGCCGGTTCTGCATATCAAACGCACTATGGAGTGGTGAAAACAACCAGATAACGTGTTTCTCGCATTAAATAGCTCGAAAAGAGCGATCTAGGTGATTCTGCATACTTCAGACTGAAGTCTCACCAATATTATCGCAGAAAATGCATATCTCAGCTTGAAACACCACGAAAATCAAGATATCGCCGGTTCTGCATAGCAAACGCACAGTGAAGTGGTGAAAACAACCAGATAACGTGTTTCTCGCATTAAATAGCTCGAAACGAGCGATCTAGGTGATTCTGCATACTTCTGACTGAAGTCTCACCAATATTATCGCGGAAAATGCATATCTCAGCTTGAAACCCGACGAAAACCACGATGTCGCCGGTTCTGCATATCAAACGCACTGTGGTGTGATGAAAACACCAGAAAACGTGTTTCTCGCATTAAATAGCTCAAAAAGAGCGATATCGATGATTCGGCATACTTCGGACAGAAGTCTCACCAATATTATCGCAGAAAATGCATATCTCAGCTTGAAACCTCACGAAAATCAAGATGTCGCCGGTTCTGCATATCAAACGCACTATGGAGTGGTGAAAACAACCAGATAACGTATTTCTCGCATGAAATAGCCCGAAACGAACGATCTAGATGATTCTGCACACTTCTGACTGAAGTCTCACCAAGATTATCGCAGAAAATGCATATCTCAGCTGGAAACACCACGAAAATCAAGATATCGCCGGATCTGCATATCAAACGCACAATGGAGTGGTGAAAACAACCAGATAACGCGTTTCTCGCATTAACTAGCTCGAAAAGAGCGATCTAGGTGATTCTGCATACTTCAGACTGAAGTCTCACCAATATTATCGCAGAAAATGCATATCTCAGCTTGAAACACGACGAAAACCACGATGTCGCCGGTTCTGCATATCAAACGCACTCTGGGGGGGGGGGGGTGAAAACACCAGAAAACGTGTTTCTCGCGTTAAATAGCTCGAAACGAGCGATCTAGATGATTCTGGAAACTTCTGACTGAAGTCTCACCAATATTATCGCAGAAAATGCATATCTCAGCTTGAAACACCACGAAAATCAAGATATCGCCGGTTCTGCATATCAAACGCACAATGGAGTGGTGAAAACAACCAGATAACGCGTTTCTCGCATTAACTAGCTCGAAAAGAGCGATCTAGGTGATTCTGCATACTTCAGACTGAAGTCTCACCAATATTATCGCAGAAAATGCATATCTCAGCTTGAAACACGACGAAAACCACGATGTCGCCGGTTCTGCATATCAAACGCACTCTGGGGGGGGGGGGGGTGAAAACACCAGAAAACGTGTTTCTCGCGTTAAATAGCTCGAAACGAGCGATCTAGATGATTCTGGAAACTTCTGACTGAAGTCTCACCAATATTATCGCAGAAAATGCATATCTCAGCTTGAAACACCACGAAAATCAAAATATCGCCGGTTCTGCATATCAAACGCACAGTGAAGTGGTGAAAACAACCAGATAACGTGTTTCTCGCATTAAATAGCTCGAAACGAGCGATCTAGGTGATTCTGCATACTTCTGACTGAAGTCTCACCAATATTATCGCGGAAAATGCATATCTCAGCTTGAAACCCGACGAAAACCACGATGTCGCCGGTTCTGCATATCAAGCGCACTGTGGTGTGATGAAAACACCAGAAAACGTGTTTCTCGCATTAAATAGCTCGAATAGAGCGATCACGATGATTCTGCATACTTCTGACAGAAGACTCACCAAGATGATCGCAGAAAATGCATATCTCAGCTGGAAACCTCACGAAAATCAAGATGTCGCCGGTTCTGCATATCAAACGCACTATGGAGTGGTGAAAACAACCAGATAACGTGTTTCTCGCATTAAATAGCTCGAAAAGAGCGATCTAGGTGATTCTGCATACTTCAGACTGAAGTCTCACCAATATTTTCGCAGAAAATGCATATCTCAGCTTGAAACACCACGAAAATCAAGATATCGCCGGTTCTGCATAGCAAACGCACAGTGAAGTGGTGAAAACAACCAGATAACGTGTTTCTCGCATTAAATAGCTCGAAACGAGCGATCTAGGTGATTCTGCATACTTCTGACTGAAGTCTCACCAATATTATCGCGGAAAATGCATATCTCAGCTTGAAACCCGACGAAAACCACGATGTCGCCGGTTCTGCATATCAAACGCACTGTGGTGTGATGAAAACACCAGAAAACGTGTTTCTCGCATTAAATAGCTCAAAAAGAGCGATATCGATGATTCGGCATACTTCGGACAGAAGTCTCACCAATATTATCGCAGAAAATGCATATCTCAGCTTGAAACCTCACGAAAATCAAGATGTCGCCGGTTCTGCATATCAAACGCACTATGGAGTGGTGAAAACAACCAGATAACGTATTTCTCGCATGAAATAGCCCGAAACGAACGATCTAGATGATTCTGCACACTTCTGACTGAAGTCTCACCAAGATTATCGCAGAAAATGCATATCTCAGCTGGAAACACCACGAAAATCAAGATATCGCCGGATCTGCATATCAAACGCACAATGGAGTGGTGAAAACAACCAGATAACGCGTTTCTCGCATTAACTAGCTCGAAAAGAGCGATCTAGGTGATTCTGCATACTTCAGACTGAAGTCTCACCAATATTATCGCAGAAAATGCATATCTCAGCTTGAAACACGACGAAAACCACGATGTCGCCGGTTCTGCATATCAAACGCACTCTGGGGGGGGGGGGGTGAAAACACCAGAAAACGTGTTTCTCGCGTTAAATAGCTCGAAACGAGCGATCTAGATGATTCTGGAAACTTCTGACTGAAGTCTCACCAATATTATCGCAGAAAATGCATATCTCAGCTTGAAACACCACGAAAATCAAGATATCGCCGGTTCTGCATATCAAACGCACAGTGAAGTGGTGAAAACAACCAGATAACGTGTTTCTCGCATTAAATAGAGCGAAACGAGCGATCTAGGTGATTCTGCATATTTCTGACTGAAGTCTCACCAATATTATCGCGGAAAATGCATATCTCAGCTTGAAACCCGACGAAAACCACGATGTCGCCGGTTCTGCATATCAAGCGCACTGTGGTGTGATGAAAACACCAGAAAACGTGTTTCTCGCATTAAATAGCTCGAATAGAGCGATCACGATGATTCTGCATACTTCTGACAGAAGACTCACCAAGATGATCGCAGAAAATGCATATCTCAGCTGGAAACCTCACGAAAATCAAGATGTCGCCGGTTCTGCATATCAAACGCACTATGGAGTGGTGAAAACAACCAGATAACGTGTTTCTCGCATTAAATAGCTCGAAAAGAGCGATCTAGGTGATTCTGCATACTTCAGACTGAAGTCTCACCAATATTATCGCAGAAAATGCATATCTCAGCTTGAAACACCACGAAAATCAAGATATCGCCGGTTCTGCATAGCAAACGCACAGTGAAGTGGTGAAAACAACCAGATAACGTGTTTCTCGCATTAAATAGCTCGAAACGAGCGATCTAGGTGATTCTGCATACTTCTGACTGAAGTCTCACCAATATTATCGCGGAAAATGCATATCTCAGCTTGAAACCCGACGAAAACCACGATGTCGCCGGTTCTGCATATCAAACGCACTGTGGTGTGATGAAAACACCAGAAAACGTGTTTCTCGCATTAAATAGCTCAAAAAGAGCGATATCGATGATTCGGCATACTTCGGACAGAAGTCTCACCAATATTATCGCAGAAAATGCATATCTCAGCTTGAAACCTCACGAAAATCAAGATGTCGTCGGTTCTGCATATCAAACGCACTGTGGGGGGGGGGGGGGGTGAAAACACCAGAAAACGTGTTTCTCGCATTAAATAGCTCGAAACGAGCGATCTAGGTGATTCTGCATACTTCTGACTGAAGTCTCACCAAGATTATCGCAGAAAATGCATATCTCAGCTGGAAACACCACGAAAATCAAGATATCGCCGGTTCTGCATATCAAACGCACTATGGAGTGGTGAGAACAACCAGATAACGTATTTCTCGAATTAAATAGCTCGAAACGAACGATCTAGATGATTCTGCACACTTCTGACTGAAGTCTCACCAAGATTATCGCAGAAAATGCATATCTCAGCTGGAAACACCACGAAAATCAAGATATCGCCGGTTCTGCATATCAAACGCACTATGGAGTGGTGAAAACAACCAGATAACGAGTTTCTCGCATTAACTAGCTCGAAAAGAGGGTTCTCGATGATTCTGCATACTTCTCATAGATGAAACACCAAGATTATCGCAGAAAATGCATATTTCAGCTGGAAACCCCACGAAAACCAAGTTATCGGCGGCTCTACATATCAAACGCACTGTGGAGTGGTCAAAACACCAGATAACGTGTTTCTCGCATTAAATAGCTCGAAAAGAGCGATATCGAAGATTCTGCATACATCTGACAGAGGTCTCACCAATATTATCGTAGAAAATGCATATCTCAGCTTGAAACTCGACCGAAACCAAGATATCTCCGGTTCTGCAAGTCAAACGTACAGTGGAGTGGTGAATACACCAGAAAACGTGTTTCTCACCTTAAATAGCTCGAAAAGAGCGATCTAGGTGATTCTGCATACTTCAGACTGAAGTCTCACCAATATTATCGCAGAAAATGCATATCTCAGCTTGAAACACGACGAAAACCACGATGTCGACGGTTCTGCATATCAAACGCACTCTGGGGGGGGGGGGTGAAAACACCAGAAAACGTGTTTCTCGCGTTAAATAGCTCGAAACGAGCGATCTAGATGATTCTGGAAACTTCTGACTGAAGTCTCACCAATATTATCGCAGAAAATGCATATCTCAGCTTGAAACCCGACGAAAACCACGATGTCGCCGGTTCTGCATATCAAACGCACTGTGGGGGGGGGGGGGGGGTGAAAACACCAGAAAACGTGTTTCTCGCATTAAATAGCTCGAAACGAGCGATCTAGATGATTCTGGAAACTTCTGACTGAAGTCTCACCAATATTATCGCGGAAAATGCATATCTCATCTGGAAACCTCACGAAAATCAAGATGTCGCCGGTTCTGCATATCAAACGCACTATGGAGTGGTGAAAACAACCAGATAACGTGTTTCTCGCATTAAATAGCTCGAAAAGAGCGATCTAGGTGATTCTGCATACTTCAGGCTGAAGTCTCACCAATATTATCGCAGAAAATGCATATCTCAGCTTGAAACACCACGAAAATCAAGATATCGCCGGTTCTGCATATCAAACGCACAGTGAAGTGGTGAAAACAACCAGATAACGTGTTTCTCGCATTAAATAGCTCGAAACGAGCGATCTAGGTGATTCTGCATACTTCTGACCGAAGTCTCACCAATATTATCGCGGAAAATGCATATCTCAGCTTGAAACCCGACGAAAACCACGATGTCGCCGGTTCTGCATATCAAACGCACTGTGGTGTGATGAAAACACCAGAAAACGTGTTTCTCGCATTAAATAGCTCGAAAAGAGCGATATCGATGATTCGGCATACTTCGGACAGAAGTCTCACCAATATTATCGCAGAAAATGCATATCTCAGCTTGAAACCTCACGAAAATCAAGATGTCGCCGGTTCTGCATATCAAACGCACTATGGAGTGGTGAAAACAACCAGATAACGTATTTCTCGCATGAAATAGCCCGAAACGAACGATCTAGATGATTCTGCACACTTCTGACTGAAGTCTCACCAAGATTATCGCAGAAAATGCATATCTCAGCTGGAAACACCACGAAAATCAAGATATCGCCGGTTCTGCATATCAAACGCACTATGGAGTGGTGGAAACAACCAGATAACGTATTTCTCGCATTAAATAGCTCGAAACGAATGATCTAGATGATTCTGCACACTTCTGACTGAAGTCTCACCAAGATTATCGCAGAAAATGCATATCTCAGCTGGAAAAACCACGAAAATCAAGATATCGCCGGATCTGCATATCAAACGCACAATGGAGTGGTGAAAACAACCAGATAACGCGTTTCTCGCATTAACTAGCTCGAAAAGAGCGATCTAGGTGATTCTGCATACTTCAGACTGAAGTCTCACCAATATTATCGCAGAAAATGCATATCTCAGCTTGAAACACGACGAAAACCACGATGTCGCCGGTTCTGCATATCAAACGCACAGTGAAGTGGTGAAAACAACCAGATAACGTGTTTCTCGCATTAAATAGCTCGAAACGAGCGATCTAGGTGATTCTGCATACTTCTGACTGAAGTCTCACCAATATTATCGCGGAAAATGCATATCTCAGCTTGAAACCCGACGAAAACCACGATGTCGCCGGTTCTGCATATCAAGCGCACTGTGGTGTGATGAAAACACCAGAAAACGTGTTTCTCGCATTAAATAGCTCGAATAGAGCGATCACGATGATTCTGCATACTTCTGACAGAAGACTCACCAAGATGATCGCAGAAAATGCATATCTCAGCTGGAAACCTCACGAAAATCAAGATGTCGCCGGTTCTGCATATCAAACGCACTATGGAGTGGTGAAAACAACCAGATAACGTGTTTCTCGCATTAAATAGCTCGAAAAGAGCGATCTAGGTGATTCTGCATACTTCAGACTGAAGTCTCACCAATATTATCGCAGAAAATGCATATCTCAGCTTGAAACACCACGAAAATCAAGATATCGCCGGTTCTGCATAGCAAACGCACAGTGAAGTGGTGAAAACAACCAGATAACGTGTTTCTCGCATTAAATAGCTCGAAACGAGCGATCTAGGTGATTCTGCATACTTCTGACTGAAGTCTCACCAATATTATCGCGGAAAATGCATATCTCAGCTTGAAACCCGACGAAAACCACGATGTCGCCGGTTCTGCATATCAAACGCACTGTGGTGTGATGAAAACACCAGAAAACGTGTTTCTCGCATTAAATAGCTCAAAAAGAGCGATATCGATGATTCGGCATACTTCGGACAGAAGTCTCACCAATATTATCGCAGAAAATGCATATCTCAGCTTGAAACCTCACGAAAATCAAGATGTCGCCGGTTCTGCATATCAAACGCACTATGGAGTGGTGAAAACAACCAGATAACGTATTTCTCGCATGAAATAGCCCGAAACGAACGATCTAGATGATTCTGCACACTTCTGACTGAAGTCTCACCAAGATTATCGCAGAAAATGCATATCTCAGCTGGAAACACCACGAAAATCAAGATATCGCCGGTTCTGCATATCAAACGCACTATGGAGTGGTGAAAACAACCAGATAACGAGTTTCTCGCATTAACTAGCTCGAAAAGAGGGTTCTCGATGATTCTGCATACTTCTCATAGATGAAACACCAAGATTATCGCAGAAAATGCATATTTCAGCTGGAAACCCCACGAAAACCAAGTTATCGGCGGCTCTACATATCAAACGCACTGTGGAGTGGTCAAAACACCAGATAACGTGTTTCTCGCATTAAATAGCTCGAAAAGAGCGATATCGAAGATTCTGCATACATCTGACAGAGGTCTCACCAATATTATCGTAGAAAATGCATATCTCAGCTTGAAACTCGACCGAAACCAAGATATCTCCGGTTCTGCAAGTCAAACGTACAGTGGAGTGGTGAATACACCAGAAAACGTGTTTCTCACCTTAAATAGCTCGAAAAGAGCGATCTAGGTGATTCTGCATACTTCAGACTGAAGTCTCACCAATATTATCGCAGAAAATGCATATCTCAGCTTGAAACACGACGAAAACCACGATGTCGACGGTTCTGCATATCAAACGCACTCTGGGGGGGGGGGGGTGAAAACACCAGAAAACGTGTTTCTCGCGTTAAATAGCTCGAAACGAGCGATCTAGATGATTCTGGAAACTTCTGACTGAAGTCTCACCAATATTATCGCAGAAAATGCATATCTCAGCTTGAAACCCGACGAAAACCACGATGTCGCCGGTTCTGCATATCAAACGCACTGTGGGGGGGGGGGGGGGGTGAAAACACCAGAAAACGTGTTTCTCGCATTAAATAGCTCGAAACGAGCGATCTAGATGATTCTGGAAACTTCTGACTGAAGTCTCACCAATATTATCGCGGAAAATGCATATCTCATCTGGAAACCTCACGAAAATCAAGATGTCGCCGGTTCTGCATATCAAACGCACTATGGAGTGGTGAAAACAACCAGATAACGTGTTTCTCGCATTAAATAGCTCGAAAAGAGCGATCTAGGTGATTCTGCATACTTCAGGCTGAAGTCTCACCAATATTATCGCAGAAAATGCATATCTCAGCTTGAAACACCACGAAAATCAAGATATCGCCGGTTCTGCATATCAAACGCACAGTGAAGTGGTGAAAACAACCAGATAACGTGTTTCTCGCATTAAATAGCTCGAAACGAGCGATCTAGGTGATTCTGCATACTTCTGACCGAAGTCTCACCAATATTATCGCGGAAAATGCATATCTCAGCTTGAAACCCGACGAAAACCACGATGTCGCCGGTTCTGCATATCAAACGCACTGTGGTGTGATGAAAACACCAGAAAACGTGTTTCTCGCATTAAATAGCTCGAAAAGAGCGATATCGATGATTCGGCATACTTCGGACAGAAGTCTCACCAATATTATCGCAGAAAATGCATATCTCAGCTTGAAACCTCACGAAAATCAAGATGTCGCCGGTTCTGCATATCAAACGCACTATGGAGTGGTGAAAACAACCAGATAACGTATTTCTCGCATGAAATAGCCCGAAACGAACGATCTAGATGATTCTGCACACTTCTGACTGAAGTCTCACCAAGATTATCGCAGAAAATGCATATCTCAGCTGGAAACACCACGAAAATCAAGATATCGCCGGTTCTGCATATCAAACGCACTATGGAGTGGTGGAAACAACCAGATAACGTATTTCTCGCATTAAATAGCTCGAAACGAATGATCTAGATGATTCTGCACACTTCTGACTGAAGTCTCACCAAGATTATCGCAGAAAATGCATATCTCAGCTGGAAAAACCACGAAAATCAAGATATCGCCGGATCTGCATATCAAACGCACAATGGAGTGGTGAAAACAACCAGATAACGCGTTTCTCGCATTAACTAGCTCGAAAAGAGCGATCTAGGTGATTCTGCATACTTCAGACTGAAGTCTCACCAATATTATCGCAGAAAATGCATATCTCAGCTTGAAACACGACGAAAACCACGATGTCGCCGGTTCTGCATATCAAACGCACAGTGAAGTGGTGAAAACAACCAGATAACGTGTTTCTCGCATTAAATAGCTCGAAACGAGCGATCTAGGTGATTCTGCATACTTCTGACTGAAGTCTCACCAATATTATCGCGGAAAATGCATATCTCAGCTTGAAACCCGACGAAAACCACGATGTCGCCGGTTCTGCATATCAAGCGCACTGTGGTGTGATGAAAACACCAGAAAACGTGTTTCTCGCATTAAATAGCTCGAATAGAGCGATCACGATGATTCTGCATACTTCTGACAGAAGACTCACCAAGATGATCGCAGAAAATGCATATCTCAGCTGGAAACCTCACGAAAATCAAGATGTCGCCGGTTCTGCATATCAAACGCACTATGGAGTGGTGAAAACAACCAGATAACGTGTTTCTCGCATTAAATAGCTCGAAAAGAGCGATCTAGGTGATTCTGCATACTTCAGACTGAAGTCTCACCAATATTATCGCAGAAAATGCATATCTCAGCTTGAAACACCACGAAAATCAAGATATCGCCGGTTCTGCATAGCAAACGCACAGTGAAGTGGTGAAAACAACCAGATAACGTGTTTCTCGCATTAAATAGCTCGAAACGAGCGATCTAGGTGATTCTGCATACTTCTGACTGAAGTCTCACCAATATTATCGCGGAAAATGCATATCTCAACTTGAAACCCGACGAAAACCACGATGTCGCCGGTTCTGCATATCAAACGCACTGTGGTGTGATGAAAACACCAGAAAACGTGTTTCTCGCATTAAATAGCTCAAAAAGAGCGATATCGATGATTCGGCATACTTCGGACAGAAGTCTCACCAATATTATCGCAGAAAATGCATATCTCAGCTTGAAACCTCACGAAAATCAAGATGTCGCCGGTTCTGCATATCAAACGCACTATGGAGTGGTGAAAACAACCAGATAACGTATTTCTCGCATGAAATAGCCCGAAACGAACGATCTAGATGATTCTGCACACTTCTGACTGAAGTCTCACCAAGATTATCGCAGAAAATGCATATCTCAGCTGGAAACACCACGAAAATCAAGATATCGCCGGATCTGCATATCAAACGCACAATGGAGTGGTGAAAACAACCAGATAACGCGTTTCTCGCATTAACTAGCTCGAAAAGAGCGATCTAGGTGATTCTGCATACTTCAGACTGAAGTCTCACCAATATTATCGCAGAAAATGCATATCTCAGCTTGAAACACGACGAAAACCACGATGTCGCCGGTTCTGCATATCAAACGCACTCTGGGGGGGGGGGGGTGAAAACACCAGAAAACGTGTTTCTCGCGTTAAATAGCTCGAAACGAGCGATCTAGATGATTCTGGAAACTTCTGACTGAAGTCTCACCAATATTATCGCAGAAAATGCATATCTCAGCTTGAAACACCACGAAAATCAAGATATCGCCGGTTCTGCATATCAAACGCACAGTGAAGTGGTGAAAACAACCAGATAACGTGTTTCTCGCATTAAATAGCGCGAAACGAGCGATCTAGGTGATTCTGCATATTTCTGACTGAAGTCTCACCAATATTATCGCGGAAAATGCATATCTCAGCTTGAAACCCGACGAAAACCACGATGTCGCCGGTTCTGCATATCAAGCGCACTGTGGTGTGATGAAAACACCAGAAAACGTGTTTCTCGCATTAAATAGCTCGAATAGAGCGATCACGATGATTCTGCATACTTCTGACAGAAGACTCACCAAGATGATCGCAGAAAATGCATATCTCAGCTGGAAACCTCACGAAAATCAAGATGTCGCCGGTTCTGCATATCAAACGCACTATGGAGTGGTGAAAACAACCAGATAACGTGTTTCTCGCATTAAATAGCTCGAAAAGAGCGATCTAGGTGATTCTGCATACTTCAGACTGAAGTCTCACCAATATTATCGCAGAAAATGCATATCTCAGCTTGAAACACCACGAAAATCAAGATATCGCCGGTTCTGCATAGCAAACGCACAGTGAAGTGGTGAAAACAACCAGATAACGTGTTTCTCGCATTAAATAGCTCGAAACGAGCGATCTAGGTGATTCTGCATACTTCTGACTGAAGTCTCACCAATATTATCGCGGAAAATGCATATCTCAGCTTGAAACCCGACGAAAACCACGATGTCGCCGGTTCTGCATATCAAACGCACTGTGGTGTGATGAAAACACCAGAAAACGTGTTTCTCGCATTAAATAGCTCAAAAAGAGCGATATCGATGATTCGGCATACTTCGGACAGAAGTCTCACCAATATTATCGCAGAAAATGCATATCTCAGCTTGAAACCTCACGAAAATCAAGATGTCGCCGGTTCTGCATATCAAACGCACTATGGAGTGGTGAAAACAACCAGATAACGTATTTCTCGCATGAAATAGCCCGAAACGAACGATCTAGATGATTCTGCACACTTCTGACTGAAGTCTCACCAAGATTATCGCAGAAAATGCATATCTCAGCTGGAAACACCACGAAAATCAAGATATCGCCGGATCTGCATATCAAACGCACAATGGAGTGGTGAAAACAACCAGATAACGCGTTTCTCGCATTAACTAGCTCGAAAAGAGCGATCTAGGTGATTCTGCATACTTCAGACTGAAGTCTCACCAATATTATCGCAGAAAATGCATATCTCAGCTTGAAACACGACGAAAACCACGATGTCGCCGGTTCTGCATATCAAACGCACTCTGGGGGGGGGGGGGTGAAAACACCAGAAAACGTGTTTCTCGCGTTAAATAGCTCGAAACGAGCGATCTAGATGATTCTGGAAACTTCTGACTGAAGTCTCACCAATATTATCGCAGAAAATGCATATCTCAGCTTGAAACACCACGAAAATCAAGATATCGCCGGTTCTGCATATCAAACGCACAGTGAAGTGGTGAAAACAACCAGATAACGTGTTTCTCGCATTAAATAGCGCGAAACGAGCGATCTAGGTGATTCTGCATATTTCTGACTGAAGTCTCACCAATATTATCGCGGAAAATGCATATCTCAGCTTGAAACCCGACGAAAACCACGATGTCGCCGGTTCTGCATATCAAGCGCACTGTGGTGTGATGAAAACACCAGAAAACGTGTTTCTCGCATTAAATAGCTCGAATAGAGCGATCACGATGATTCTGCATACTTCTGACAGAAGACTCACCAAGATGATCGCAGAAAATGCATATCTCAGCTGGAAACCTCACGAAAATCAAGATGTCGCCGGTTCTGCATATCAAACGCACTATGGAGTGGTGAAAACAACCAGATAACGTGTTTCTCGCATTAAATAGCTCGAAAAGAGCGATCTAGGTGATTCTGCATACTTCAGACTGAAGTCTCACCAATATTATCGCAGAAAATGCATATCTCAGCTTGAAACACCACGAAAATCAAGATATCGCCGGTTCTGCATATCAAACGCACAGTGAAGTGGTGAAAACAACCAGATAACGTGTTTCTCGCATTAAATACCTCGAAACGAGCGATCTAGGTGATTCTGCATACTTCTGACTGAAGTCTCACCAATATTATCGCGGAAAATGCATATCTCAGCTTGAAACCCGACGAAAACCACGATGTCGCCGGTTCTGCATATCAAACGCACTGTGGTGTGATGAAAACACCAGAAAACGTGTTTCTCGCATTAAATAGCTCGAAAAGAGCGAATTCGATGATTCGGCATACTTCGGACAGAAGTCTCACCAATATTATCGCAGAAAATGCATATCTCAGCTTGAAACCTCACGAAAATCAAGATGTCGCCGGTTCTGCATATCAAACGCACTGTGGGGGGGGGGGGGTGAAAACACCAGAAAACGTGTTTCTCGCATTAAATAGCTCGAAACGAGCGATCTAGATGATTCTGGAAACTTCTGACTGAAGTCTCACCAATATTATCGCAGAAAATGCATATCTCAGCTAGAAACCTCACGAAAATCAAGATGTCGCCGGTTCTGCATATCAAACGCACTATGGAGTGGTGAAAACAACCAGATAACGTATTTCTCGCATGAAATAGCCCGAAACGAACGATCTAGATGATTCTGCACACTCCTGACTGAAGTCTCACCAAGATTATCGCAGAAAATGCATATCTCAGCTGGAAACACCACGAAAATCAAGATATCGCCGGTTCTGCATATCAAACGCACTATGCAGTGGTGAAAACAACCAGATAACGTATTTCTCGCATTAGATAGCTCGAAACGAACGATCTAGATGATTCTGCACACTTCTGACTGAAGTCTCACCAAGATTATCGCAGAAAGTGCATATATCAGCTGGAAACACCACGAAAATCAAGATATCGCCGGTTCTGCATATCAAACGCACTATGGAGTGGTGAAAACAACCAGATAACGCGTTTCTCGCATTAACTAGCTCGGAAAGAGCGTTCTCGATGATTCTGCATACTTCTCATAGATGAAACACCAAGATTATCGCAGAAAATGCATATTTCAGCTGGAAACCCCACGAAAACCAAGTTATCGGCGGCTCTACATATCAAACGCACTGTGGAGTGGTCAAAACACCAGATAACGTGTTTCTCGCATTAAATAGCTCGAAAAGAGCGATATCGAAGATTCTGCATACATCTGACAGAGGTCTCACCAATATTATCGCAGAAAATGCATATCTCAGCTTGAAACTCGACCGAAACCAAGATATCTCCGGTTCTGCATGTCAAACGTACAGTGGAGTGGTGAATACACCAGAAAACGTGTTTCTCACATTAAATAGCTCGAAAAGAGCGATCTAGGTGATTCTGCATACTTCAGACTGAAGTCTCACCAATATTATCGCAGAAAAGGCATATCTCAGCTAGAAACCTCAGGAAAATCAAGATGTCGCCGGTTCTGCATATCAAACGCACTATGGAGTGGTGAAAACAACCAGATAACGTATTTCTCGCATTAAATAGCTCGAAACGAACGATCTCGATGATTCTGCATACTTCTCATAGATGAAACACCAAGATTATCGCAGAAAATGCATATTTCAGCTGGAAACCCCACGAAAACCAAGTTATCGGCGGCTCTACATATCAAACGCACTGTGGAGTGGTCAAAACACCAGATAACGTGTTTCTCGCATTAAATAGCTCGAAACGAGCAATCTAGATGATTCTGGAAACTTCTGACTGAAGTCTCACCAACATTATCGCAGAAAGTGCATATCTCAGCTTGAAACCTCACGAAAACCAAGATATCTCCGGTTCTGCACATCAAACGTACTGTGGAGTGGTGAAAACACCAGAAAACGTGTTTCTCGCATTAAGTAGCTCGAAAAGAGCGCTCTCGACGTTTCTGCATACATCGGACAGATGTTTCACCAAGCTTATCGTAGAAAATGCATATCTCAGCTTGAAACCCGACGAAAACCAAAATATCGCCGGTTCTGCATATCAAACCAACTGTGGAGTGGTGAAAACAACCAGATAACGTGTTTCTCGCATTAAATAGCTCGAAACGAGCGATCTAGGTGATTCTGCATACTTCTGACTGAAGTCTCACCAATATTATCGCAGAAAATGCATATCTCAGCTGGAAACACCACGAAAATCAAGATATCGCCGGTTCTCCATATCAAACACACTGTGGAGTGGTGAAAACGCCAGAAAACGAGTTGCTCGCATTAACTAGCTCGAAAAGAGCGTTCTCGATGATTCTGCATACTTCTCATAGTTGAAACACCAAGATTATCGCAGAAAATGCATATTTCAGCTGAAAAACCCACGAAAACCAAGTTATCGGCGGCTCTACATATCAAACGCACTGTGGTGTGGTGAAAACACAAGAAAACGTGTTTCTCGCATTAAATAGCTCGAAACGAGCGATCTAGATGTTTCTGCATACTTCTGACAGAAGACTCACCAAGATTATCGCAGAAAATGCATATCTCAGCTGGAAACCCCACGAAAACCAAGATATCGCCGTTTCTGCTTATCAGACGCACTATGGAGTGGTGAAAACACCAGAAAACGTGTTTCTCGCATTAACTAGCTCGACAACAGCGTTCTCGATGATTCTGCATACTTTTCATAGTTGAAACACCAAGATTATCGCAGAAAATGCATATCTCAGCTGGATACACCACGAAAACAAAGTTATCGGCGGCTCTACATATCAAACGCACTGTGGAGTGGTCAAAACACCAAATAACGTGTTTCTCGCATTAAATAGCTCGAAAAGAGCGATATCGATAATTCTGCATACTTCGGACAGAAGTCTCACCAATATTATCGCAGAAAATGCATATCTCAGCTTGAAACCTCACGAAAATCAAGATGACGCCGGTTCTGCATATCAAACGCACTGTGGAGTGGTGAAAACAACCAGATAACGTGTTTCTCGCATTAAATAGCTCGAAACGAGCGATCTAGGTGATTCTGCATACTTCTGACTGAAGTCTCACCAATATTATCGCAGAAAATGCATATCTCAGCTTGAAACCCGACGAAAACCAAGATATCGTCGGTTCTGCATACCAGACGCACTGTGGAATGTTGAAAACACCAGAAAACGTGTTTCTCGCATTCACTATCTCGAAAAGAGCGTTCTCGATGATTCTGCATACTTCTCATAGACGAAACACCAAGATTATCGCAGAAAATGCATATTTCAGCTGGAAACCCCACGAAAACCAAGTTATCGGCGGCTCTACATATCAAACGCACTGTGGAGTGGTCAAAACACCAGAAAACGTGTTTCTCGCATTAAATAGCTCGAATAGAGCGATATCGATGATTCTGCATACTTCGGGCAGAAGTCTCAACAAGATTATCGTAAAAAATGCATATCTCAGCCAGAAACCCCACGAAAACCCAGATATCGCTGGTTCTGCATATCAAACGCACTGTGGAGTGGTGAAAACACCGGATAAGGTTTTTCTCGCATTAACTAGCTCGAAAAGAGCGATCTCGATGTTTCAGCATACTTCGGACAGAAGTCTCACCAAGATTATCGTAAAAAATGCATATCTCCGCATGAATCCCCACGAAAACCAAGATATCGCTGGTACTGCATATCAAACGCACTGTGGAGTGGTGAAAACACCAGATAACGTGTTTCTCGCATTAAATAGCTCGAAAAGAGCGCTCTCGATGTTTCTGCATACATCGGACAGAAGTCTCACAAATATTATCGCAGAAAATGCATATCTCAGCTCGAAACCTCACGAAAATCAAGATGTTGCCGGTTCTGCATATCAAACGCACTGTGGAGTGGTGAAAACAACCAGAGAACGTGTTTCTCGCATTAAATAGCTCGAATAGAGCGATCTAGATGACTCTGCATACTTCTGACAAAAGACCCACCAAGATTATCGCAGGAAATGCATATCTCAGCTTGAAACCCGACGAAAACCAAAATATCGCCGGTTCTGCAAATCAAACCAACTGTGGCGTGGTGAAAAAACCAGATAACGTGTTTCTCGCATTAAATAGCTCGAAACGAGCGATCTCGATGATTCTGCATACTTCGGACAGAAGTCTCAACAAGATTATCGCAGAAAAAGCATATCTCAGCTTGAAACCCCACGAAAACCAAGATATGTACTGTTCTGCATATCAAACGCACTGTGGAGTGGTGAAAACAACCAGAGAACGTGTTTCTCGCATTAAATAGCTCGAAAAGAGCGATCCCGATGGTTCAGCATACTTCGGACAGAAGTCTCAACAAGATTATCGCAGGAAATGCATATCTCATCTTGAAACTCCACGAAAACCAAGATATCTCCTGTTCTGCATATCCAACGAACTGTGGAGTGGTGAAAACACCAGATAACGTGTTTCTCGCATTAAATAGCTCGAAACGAGCGATCTCGATGATTCTGCATACTTCGGACAGAAGTCTCAACAAGATTATCGCAGAAAAAGCATATCTCAGCTTGAAACCCCACGAAAACCAAGATATGTACTGTTCTGCATATCAAACGCACTGTGGAGTGGTGAAAACAACCAGAGAACGTGTTTCTCGCATTAAATAGCTCGAAAAGAGCGATCCCGATGGTTCAGCAAACTTCGGACAGAAGTCTCACCAAGATTATCGCAGAAAATGCATATCTCATCTGGAAACCCCACGAAAACAAATATATCGCCGGTTCTGCATATTAAACGCACTGTGGAGTGGTGAAAACACCAGATAACGTGTTTCTCGCATTAAATAGCTCGATACAAGCGATCTCGATGATTCTGCATGCTTCGGACAGAAGTCTCACCAAGATGATCGTAGAAAATGCATATCTCAGCTTGAAACCCGACGAAAACCAAAATATCGCCGGTTCTGCATATCAAACGCACTGTGGAGTGGTGAAAACCCCAGAAAACGAGTTTCTCGCATTAAATAGCTCGAATAGAGCGCACTTGATGTTTCTGCATACATCGGACAGATGTTTCACCAAGCTTATCGTAGAAAATGCATATCTCAGCTTGAAACCCGACGAAAACCAAAATATCGCCGGTTCTGCATATCAAACCAACTGTGGAGTGGTGAAAACAACCAGATAACGTGTTTCTCGCATTAAATAGCTCGAAACGAGCGATCTAGGTGATTCTGCATACTTCTGACTGAAGTCTCACCAATATTATCGCAGAAAATGCATATCTCAGCTGGAAACACCACGAAAATCAAGATATCGCCGGTTCTCCATATCAAACACACTGTGGAGTGGTGAAAACGCCAGAAAACGAGTTGCTCGCATTAACTAGCTCGAAAAGAGCGTTCTCGATGATTCTGCATACTTCTCATAGTTGAAACACCAAGATTATCGCAGAAAATGCATATTTCAGCTGAAAAACCCACGAAAACCAAGTTATCGGCGGCTCTACATATCAAACGCACTGTGGTGTGGTGAAAACACAAGAAAACGTGTTTCTCGCATTAAATAGCTCGAAACGAGCGATCTAGATGTTTCTGCATACTTCTGACAGAAGACTCACCAAGATTATCGCAGAAAATGCATATCTCAGCTGGAAACCCCACGAAAACCAAGATATCGCCGTTTCTGCTTATCAGACGCACTATGGAGTGGTGAAAACACCAGAAAACGTGTTTCTCGCATTAACTAGCTCGACAACAGCGTTCTCGATGATTCTGCATACTTTTCATAGTTGAAACACCAAGATTATCGCAGAAAATGCATATCTCAGCTGGATACACCACGAAAACAAAGTTATCGGCGGCTCTACATATCAAACGCACTGTGGAGTGGTCAAAACACCAAATAACGTGTTTCTCGCATTAAATAGCTCGAAAAGAGCGATATCGATAATTCTGCATACTTCGGACAGAAGTCTCACCAATATTATCGCAGAAAATGCATATCTCAGCTTGAAACCTCACGAAAATCAAGATGACGCCGGTTCTGCATATCAAACGCACTGTGGAGTGGTGAAAACAACCAGATAACGTGTTTCTCGCATTAAATAGCTCGAAACGAGCGATCTAGGTGATTCTGCATACTTCTGACTGAAGTCTCACCAATATTATCGCAGAAAATGCATATCTCAGCTTGAAACCCGACGAAAACCAAGATATCGTCGGTTCTGCATACCAGACGCACTGTGGAATGTTGAAAACACCAGAAAACGTGTTTCTCGCATTCACTATCTCGAAAAGAGCGTTCTCGATGATTCTGCATACTTCTCATAGACGAAACACCAAGATTATCGCAGAAAATGCATATTTCAGCTGGAAACCCCACGAAAACCAAGTTATCGGCGGCTCTACATATCAAACGCACTGTGGAGTGGTCAAAACACCAGAAAACGTGTTTCTCGCATTAAATAGCTCGAATAGAGCGATATCGATGATTCTGCATACTTCGGGCAGAAGTCTCAACAAGATTATCGTAAAAAATGCATATCTCAGCCAGAAACCCCACGAAAACCCAGATATCGCTGGTTCTGCATATCAAACGCACTGTGGAGTGGTGAAAACACCGGATAAGGTTTTTCTCGCATTAACTAGCTCGAAAAGAGCGATCTCGATGTTTCAGCATACTTCGGACAGAAGTCTCACCAAGATTATCGTAAAAAATGCATATCTCCGCATGAATCCCCACGAAAACCAAGATATCGCTGGTACTGCATATCAAACGCACTGTGGAGTGGTGAAAACACCAGATAACGTGTTTCTCGCATTAAATAGCTCGAAAAGAGCGCTCTCGATGTTTCTGCATACATCGGACAGAAGTCTCACAAATATTATCGCAGAAAATGCATATCTCAGCTCGAAACCTCACGAAAATCAAGATGTTGCCGGTTCTGCATATCAAACGCACTGTGGAGTGGTGAAAACAACCAGAGAACGTGTTTCTCGCATTAAATAGCTCGAATAGAGCGATCTAGATGACTCTGCATACTTCTGACAAAAGACCCACCAAGATTATCGCAGGAAATGCATATCTCAGCTTGAAACCCGACGAAAACCAAAATATCGCCGGTTCTGCAAATCAAACCAACTGTGGCGTGGTGAAAAAACCAGATAACGTGTTTCTCGCATTAAATAGCTCGAAAAGCGCGATCTAGATGATTCTGCATACTTCTGACAAAAGACCCACCAAGATTATCGCAGAAAATGCATATCTCATCTGGAAACACCACGAAAATCAAGATATCGCCTGTTCTGCATATCAAACGCACTGTGGAGTGGTGAAAACACCAGATAACGTGTTTCTCGCATTAAATAGCTCGAAAATTACGATCTCGATGATTCTGCATACTTCTAACAGAAGTCTCACCAAGATTATCGCTGAAAATGCATATCTCTGCTTGAAACCCCACGAAAACGAAGATATCTACTGTTCTGCATATCCAAGGAACTGTGGAGTGGTGAAAACACCAGATAACGTGTTTCTCGCACTAACTAGCTCGAAAAGAGCGATCTCCATGATTCAGCATACTTCGGACAGAAGTCTCAACAAGATTATCGCAGGAAATGCATATCTCATCTTGAAACTCCACGAAAACCAAGATATCTCCTGTTCTGCATATCCAACGAACTGTGGAGTGGTGAAAACACCAGATAACGTGTTTCTCGCATTAAATAGCTCGAAACGAGCGATCTCGATGATTCTGCATACTTCGGACAGAAGTCTCAACAAGATTATCGCAGAAAAAGCATATCTCAGCTTGAAACCCCACGAAAACCAAGATATGTACTGTTCTGCATATCAAACGCACTGTGGAGTGGTGAAAACAACCAGAGAACGTGTTTCTCGCATTAAATAGCTCGAAAAGAGCGATCCCGATGGTTCAGCAAACTTCGGACAGAAGTCTCACCAAGATTATCGCAGAAAATGCATATCTCATCTGGAAACCCCACGAAAACAAATATATCGCCGGTTCTGCATATTAAACGCACTGTGGAGTGGTGAAAACACCAGATAACGAGTTTCTCGCATTAAATAGCTCGATACAAGCGATCTCGATGATTCTGCATGCTTCGGACAGAAGTCTCACCAAGATGATCGTAGAAAATGCATATCTCAGCTTGAAACCCGACGAAAACCAAAATATCGCCGGTTCTGCATATCAAACGCACTGTGGAGTGGTGAAAACCCCAGAAAACGAGTTTCTCGCATTAAATAGCTCGAATAGAGCGCACTTGATGTTTCTGCATACATCGGACAGATGTTTCACCAAGCTTATCGTAGAAAATGCATATCTCAGCTTGAAACCCGACGAAAACCAAAATATCGCCGGTTCTGCATATCAAACCAACTGTGGAGTGGTGAAAACAACCAGATAACGTGTTTCTCGCATTAAATAGCTCGAAACGAGCGATCTAGGTGATTCTGCATACTTCTGACTGAAGTCTCACCAATATTATCGCAGAAAATGCATATCTCAGCTGGAAACACCACGAAAATCAAGATATCGCCGGTTCTCCATATCAAACACACTGTGGAGTGGTGAAAACGCCAGAAAACGAGTTGCTCGCATTAACTAGCTCGAAAAGAGCGTTCTCGATGATTCTGCATACTTCTCATAGTTGAAACACCAAGATTATCGCAGAAAATGCATATTTCAGCTGAAAAACCCACGAAAACCAAGTTATCGGCGGCTCTACATATCAAACGCACTGTGGTGTGGTGAAAACACAAGAAAACGTGTTTCTCGCATTAAATAGCTCGAAACGAGCGATCTAGATGTTTCTGCATACTTCTGACAGAAGACTCACCAAGATTATCGCAGAAAATGCATATCTCAGCTGGAAACCCCACGAAAACCAAGATATCGCCGTTTCTGCTTATCAGACGCACTATGGAGTGGTGAAAACACCAGAAAACGTGTTTCTCGCATTAACTAGCTCGACAACAGCGTTCTCGATGATTCTGCATACTTTTCATAGTTGAAACACCAAGATTATCGCAGAAAATGCATATCTCAGCTGGATACACCACGAAAACAAAGTTATCGGCGGCTCTACATATCAAACGCACTGTGGAGTGGTCAAAACACCAAATAACGTGTTTCTCGCATTAAATAGCTCGAAAAGAGCGATATCGATAATTCTGCATACTTCGGACAGAAGTCTCACCAATATTATCGCAGAAAATGCATATCTCAGCTTGAAACCTCACGAAAATCAAGATGACGCCGGTTCTGCATATCAAACGCACTGTGGAGTGGTGAAAACAACCAGATAACGTGTTTCTCGCATTAAATAGCTCGAAACGAGCGATCTAGGTGATTCTGCATACTTCTGACTGAAGTCTCACCAATATTATCGCAGAAAATGCATATCTCAGCTTGAAACCCGACGAAAACCAAGATATCGTCGGTTCTGCATACCAGACGCACTGTGGAATGTTGAAAACACCAGAAAACGTGTTTCTCGCATTCACTATCTCGAAAAGAGCGTTCTCGATGATTCTGCATACTTCTCATAGACGAAACACCAAGATTATCGCAGAAAATGCATATTTCAGCTGGAAACCCCACGAAAACCAAGTTATCGGCGGCTCTACATATCAAACGCACTGTGGAGTGGTCAAAACACCAGAAAACGTGTTTCTCGCATTAAATAGCTCGAATAGAGCGATATCGATGATTCTGCTTACTTCGGGCAGAAGTCTCAACAAGATTATCGTAAAAAATGCATATCTCAGCCAGAAACCCCACGAAAACCCAGATATCGCTGGTTCTGCATATCAAACGCACTGTGGAGTGGTGAAAACACCGGATAAGGTTTTTCTCGCATTAACTAGCTCGAAAAGAGCGATCTCGATGTTTCAGCATACTTCGGACAGAAGTCTCACCAAGATTATCGTAAAAAATGCATATCTCCGCATGAATCCCCACGAAAACCAAGATATCGCTGGTACTGCATATCAAACGCACTGTGGAGTGGTGAAAACACCAGATAACGTGTTTCTCGCATTAAATAGCTCGAAAAGAGCGCTCTCGATGTTTCTGCATACATCGGACAGAAGTCTCACAAATATTATCGCAGAAAATGCATATCTCAGCTCGAAACCTCACGAAAATCAAGATGTTGCCGGTTCTGCATATCAAACGCACTGTGGAGTGGTGAAAACAACCAGAGAACGTGTTTCTCGCATTAAATAGCTCGAATAGAGCGATCTAGATGACTCTGCATACTTCTGACAAAAGACCCACCAAGATTATCGCAGGAAATGCATATCTCAGCTTGAAACCCGACGAAAACCAAAATATCGCCGGTTCTGCAAATCAAACCAACTGTGGCGTGGTGAAAAAACCAGATAACGTGTTTCTCGCATTAAATAGCTCGAAAAGCGCGATCTAGATGATTCTGCATACTTCTGACAAAAGACCCACCAAGATTATCGCAGAAAATGCATATCTCATCTGGAAACACCACGAAAATCAAGATATCGCCTGTTCTGCATATCAAACGCACTGTGGAGTGGTGAAAACACCAGATAACGTGTTTCTCGCATTAAATAGCTCGAAAATTACGATCTCGATGATTCTGCATACTTCTAACAGAAGTCTCACCAAGATTATCGCTGAAAATGCATATCTCTGCTTGAAACCCCACGAAAACGAAGATATCTACTGTTCTGCATATCCAAGGAACTGTGGAGTGGTGAAAACACCAGATAACGTGTTTCTCGCACTAACTAGCTCGAAAAGAGCGATCTCCATGATTCAGCATACTTCGGACAGAAGTCTCAACAAGATTATCGCAGGAAATGCATATCTCATCTTGAAACTCCACGAAAACCAAGATATCTCCTGTTCTGCATATCCAACGAACTGTGGAGTGGTGAAAACACCAGATAACGTGTTTCTCGCATTAAATAGCTCGAAACGAGCGATCTCGATGATTCTGCATACTTCGGACAGAAGTCTCAACAAGATTATCGCAGAAAAAGCATATCTCAGCTTGAAACCCCACGAAAACCAAGATATGTACTGTTCTGCATATCAAACGCACTGTGGAGTGGTGAAAACAACCAGAGAACGTGTTTCTCGCATTAAATAGCTCGAAAAGAGCGATCCCGATGGTTCAGCAAACTTCGGACAGAAGTCTCACCAAGATTATCGCAGAAAATGCATATCTCTGCTTGAAACTCCACGAAAACCAAGATATCTACTGTTCTGCATATCCAACGAACTGTGGAGTGGTGAAAACACCAGATAACGTGTTTCTCGCACTAACTAGCTCGAAAAGAGCGATCTCCATGATTCAGCATACTTCGGACAGAAGTCTCACCAAGATTATCGCAGAAAATGCATATCTCATCTGGAAACCCCACGAAAACAAATATATCGCCGGTTCTGCATATTAAACGCACTGTGGAGTGGTGAAAACACCAGATAACGTGTTTCTCGCATTAAATAGCTCGATACAAGCGATCTCGATGATTCTGCATGCTTCGGACAGAAGTCTCACCAAGATGATCGTAGAAAATGCATATCTCAGCTTGAAACCCGACGAAAACCAAAATATCGCCGGTTCTGCATATCAAACGCACTGTGGAGTGGTGAAAACCCCAGAAAACGAGTTTCTCGCATTAAATAGCTCGAAAAGAGCGCACTTGATGTTTCTGCATACTTCGGACAGATGTTTCACCAAGATTATCGTAGAAAATGCATATCTCAGCTTGAAACCCGACGAAAACCAAAATATCGCCGGTTCTGCATATCAAACCAACTGTGGAGTGGTGAAAACACCAGATAACGTGTTTCTCGCATTAAATAGCTCGAAACGAGCGATCTCGATGATTCTGCATACTTCGGACAGAAGTCTCAACAAGATTGTCGCAGAAAAAGCATATCTCAGCTTGAAACCCCACGAAAACCAAGATATGTACTGTTCTGCATATCAAACGCACTGTGGAGTGGTGAAAACAACCAGAGAACGTGTTTCTCGCATTAAATAGCTCGAAAAGAGCGATCCCGATGGTTCAGCAAACTTCGGACAGAAGTCTCACCAAGATTATCGCAGAAAATGCATATCTCTGCTTGAAACTCCACGAAAACCAAGATATCTACTGTTCTGCATATCCAACGAACTGTGGAGTGGTGAAAACACCAGATAACGTGTTTCTCGCACTAACTAGCTCGAAAAGAGCGATCTCCATGATTCAGCATACTTCGGACAGAAGTCTCACCAAGATTATCGCAGAAAATGCATATCTCATCTGGAAACCCCACGAAAACAAAGATATCGCCGGTTCTGCATATTAAACGCACTGTGGAGTGGTGAAAACACCAGATAACGTGTTTCTCGCATTAAATAGCTCGAAACAAGCGATCTCGGTGATTCTGCATGCTTCGGACAGAAGTCTCACCAAGATTATCGCAGAAAATGCATATCTCTGCTTGAAACCCCACGAAAACGAAGATATCTACTGTTCTGCATATCCAAGGAACTGTGGAGTGGTGAAAACCCCAGAAAACGTGTTTCGCGCATTAAATAGCTCGAAAAGAGCGCTCTCGACGTTTCTGCATACTTCGGACAGATGTTTCACCAAGCTTATCGTAGAAAATGCATATCTCAGCTTGAAACCCGACGAAAACCAAAATATCGCCGGTTCTGCATATCAAACCAACTGTGGAGTGGTGAAAACACCAGATAACGTGTTTCTCGCATTAAATAGCTCAAAACGTGCGATCTCGATGATTCTGCATACTTCTAACAGAAGTCTCACCAAGATTATCGCAGAAAATGCATATCTCTGCTTGAAACCCCACGAAAACCAAGATATCTACTGTTCTGCATATCCAACGAACTGTGGAGTGGTGAAAACACCAGAAAACGTGTTTCTCGCATTAAATAGCTCGAAAAGAGCGCTCTCGACGTTTCTGCATACTTCGGACAGATGTTTCACCAAGCTTATCGTAGAAAATGCATATCTCAGCTTGAAACCCGACGAAAACCAAAATATCTCCGGTTCTGCATATCCAACTAACTGTGGAGTGGTGAAAACCCCAGAAAACGAGTTTCTCGCATTAAATAGCTCGAAAAGAGCGCTCTCGATGTTTCTGCATACTTCGGACAGATGTTTCACCAAGATTATCGTAGAAAATGCATATCTCAGCTTGAAACCCGACCGAAACCAAGATATCTCCGGTTCTGCATGTCAAACGTACTGTGAAGTGGTGAAAACACCAGAAAACGTGTTTCGTGCATTAAGTAGCTCGAAAAGAGCGATCTAGATGATTCTGCATACTTCGGACACATGTTTCACCAAGATTATCGCAGAAAATGCATATCTCAGCTTGAAACCCGACGAAAACCAAAATATAGCCGGTTCTGCATATCAAACGCACTGTGGAGTGGTGAAAACCCCAGAAAACGAGTTTCTCGCATTAAATAGCTCGAAAAGAGCGCTCTTGATGTTTCTGCATACTTCGGACACATGTTTCACCAAGATTATCGTAGAAAATGCATATCTCAGCTTGAAACCCGACGAAAACCAAAATATCGCCGGTTCTGCATATCCAACCAACTGTGGAGTGGTGAAAACACCAGATAACGTGTTTCTCGCACTAATTAGCTCGAAAAGAGCGATCTCGATGATTCAGCATACTTCGGACAGAAGTCTCACCAAGATTATCGCAGAAAATGCATATCTCAACTTGAAACCCCACGAAAACAAAGATATCGCCGGTTCTGCATATTAAACGCACTGTGGAGTGGTGAAATCACCAGATAACGTGTTTCTCGCATTAAATAGCTCGAAACGAGCGATCTCGATGATTCTGCATGCTTCGGACAGAAGTCTCACCAAGATTATCGCAGAAAATGCATATCTCTGCTTGAAACCCCACGAAAACGAAGATATCTACTGTTCTGCATATCCAAGGAACTGTGGAGTGGTGAAAACCCCAGAAAACGTGTTTCGCGCATTAAATAGCTCGAAAAGAGCGCTCTCGACGTTTCTGCATACTTCGGACAGATGTTTCACCAAGCTTATCGTAGAAAATGCATATCTCAGCTTGAAACCCGAAGAAAACCAAAATATCGCCGGTTCTGCATATCAAACCAACTGTGGAGTGGTGAAAACACCAGATAACGTGTTTCTCGCATTAAATAGCTCGAAACGTGCGATCTCGATGATTCTGCATACTTCTAACAGAAGTCTCACCAAGATTATCGCAGAAAATGCATATCTCTGCTTGAAACCCCACGAAAACCAAGATATCTACTGTTCTGCATATCCAACGAACTGTGGAGTGGTGAAGACACCAGAAATCGTGTTTCTCGCATTAAATAGCTCGAAAAGAGCGCTCTCGACGTTTCTGCATACTTCGGACAGATGTTTCACCAAGCTTATCGTAGAAAATGCGTATCTCAGCTTGAAACCCGACGAAAACCAAAATATCTCCGGTTCTGCATATCCAACGAACTGTGGAGTGGTGAAAACTCCAGAAAACGAGTTTCTCGCATTAAATAGCTCGAAAAGAGCGCTCTCGATGTTTCTGCATACTTCGGACAGATGTTTCACCAAGATTATCGTAGAAAATGCATATCTCAGCTTGAAACCCGACCGAAACCAAGATATCTCCGGTTCTGCATGTCAAACGTACTGTGGAGTGGTGAAAACACCAGAAAACGTGTTTCGTGCATTAAGTAGCTCGAAAAGAGCGATCTAGATGATTCTGCATACTTCTGACAAAAGACCCACCAAGATTATCGCAGAAAATGCATATCTCAGCTGGAAACACCACGAAAATCAAGATATCGCCTGTTCTGCACATCAAACGCACTGTGGAGTGGTGAAAACCCCAGAAAACGAGTTTCTTGCATTAAATAGCTCGAAAAGCGCGGTCTAGATGATTCTGCATACTTCTGACAAAAGACCCACCAAGATTATCGCAGAAAATGCATATCTCAGCTGGAAACCCCACGAAAACCAAGATATCGCCGGTTCTGCATATCAGGCACCCTGTGGAGTGGTCAAAACACCAGATAACGTGTTTCTCGCATTAAATAGCTCGAAGAGACCGATCTAGATGTTTCTGCATACCTCTGACTGAAGTCTCACCAATATTATCGCAGAAAATGCATATCTCAGCTTGAAGCCCGACGAAAACCAAGATGTCGCCGGTTCTGCATATCAAACGCACTGTGGTGTGGTGAAAACACAAGAAAACGTGTTTCTCGCATTAAATAGCTCGAAAAGAGCGATCTAGATGATTCTGCATACTTCTGACAGAAGACTCACCAAGATAATCGCAGAAAATGCATATCTCAGCTGGAAACACCACGAAAATCAAGATATCGCCGGTTCTCCATATCAAACACACTGTGGAGTGGTGAAAACGCCAGAAAACGAGTTGCTCGCATTGACTAGCTCGAAAAGAGCGTTCTCGATGATTCTGCATACTTCTCATAGTTGAAACACCAAGATTATCGCAGAAAATGCATATTTCAGCTGAAAAACCCACGAAAACCAAGTTATCGGCGGCTCTACATATCAAACGCACTGTGGAGTGGTCAAAACACCAGAAAACTTGTTTTTTCGCATTAAATAGCTCGAAAAGAGAGTTCTCGATGATTCTGCATACTTCTCATAGATGAAACACCAAGATTATCGCAGAAAATGCATATTTCAGCTGGAAACCCCACGAAAACCAAGTTATCGGCGGCTCTACATATCAAACGCACTGTGGAGTGGTGAAAACACCAGATAACATGTTTCTCGCATTAAATAGCTCTAAAAGAGCGATCTCGATGATTCTGCATTCTTCTGACGGAACACTCACCAAGATTATCGCAGAAAATGCATATCTCTGCTTGAAACCCGACCGAAACGAAGATATCTCCGGTTCTGCATGTCTAACGTACTGTGGAGTGGTGAATACACCAGAAAACGTGTTTCTCGCATTAAATAGCTCGAAACGAGCGATCTAGATGTTTCTGCATTCTTCTGACTGAAGTCTCACCAATATTATCACAGAAAATGCATATCTCAGCTGGAAACCTCACGAAAATCAAGATGTCGCCGGTTCTGCATATCAAACGCACTATGGAGTCGTGAAAACAACCAGATAACGTGTTTCTCGCATTAAATAGCTCGAAAAGAGCGATCTAGATGATTCTGCATCCTCCTGACAAAAGACCCACCAAGATTATCGCAGAAAATGCATATCTCAGCTGGAAACACCACGAAAATGAAGATATCTACTGTTCTGCATATCAAACGAACTGTGGATTGGTGAAAACAACCAGAGAACGTGTTTCTCGCAGTAAATAGCTCAAAAAGAGCGCTCTCGATGTTTCTGCATACTTCGGACAGATGTTTCACCAAGCTTATCGTAGAAAATGCATATCTCAGCTTGAAAGCCGACGAAAACCAAAATATCGCCGGTTCTGCATATCCAACGCACTGTGGAGTGGTGAAAACACCAGATAACGTGTTTCTCGCATTAAGAAGCTCGAAACGAGCGATCTCGATAATTCTGCATACTTCGGACAGAAGTCTCACCAATATAATCGCAGAAAATGCAAATCTCAGATTGAAACCCCACGAAAACCAAGATATCGCTTATTCTGCATATCAAACGCACTGTGGAGTGGTGAAAACACCAGATAACGTGTTTCTCGCATTAAATAGCTCGAAAAGAGCGAATCCCTGATGTTTCAGCATACTTCGGACAGAAGTCTCACCAAGATTATCGCAGAAAATGCATATCTCAGCTTGAAACCACACGAAAAGCAAGATATCTCCGGTTCTGCATATCCAACGAACTGTGGAGTGGTGAAAACCCCAGAAAACGAGTTTCTCGCATTAACTAGCTCGAAAAGAGCGTTCTCGATGATTCTGCATACTTCTCATAGATGAAACACCAAGATTATCGCAGAAAGTGCATATCTCAGCTTGAAACCTCACGAAAACCAAGATATCTCCGGTTCTGCATGTCAAACGTACAGTGGAGTGGTGAATACACCAGAAAACGTGTTTCTCGTATTAAATAGCTCGAAAAGAGCGATCTAGGTGATTCTGCATACTTCAGACTGAAGTCTCACCAATATTATCGCAGAAAATGCATATCTCAGCTTGAAACACGACGAAAACCACGATGTCGCCGGTTCTGCATATCAAACGCACTGTGAGGGGGTGAAAACAACCAGATAACGTATTTCTCGCATTAAATAGCTCGAAACGAACGATCTAGATGATTCTGCACACTTCTGACTGAAGTCTCACCAAGATTATCGCAGAAAATGCATATCTCAGCTGGAAACACCACGAAAATCAAGATATCGCCGGTTCTGCATATCAAACGCACTATGGAGTGGTGAAAACAACCAGATAACGCGTTTCTCGCATTAACTAGCTCGAAAAGAGCGTTCTCGATGATTCTGCATACTTCTCATAGATGAAACACCAAGATTATCGCAGAAAATGCATATTTCAGCTGGAAACCCCACGAAAACCATGTTATCGGCGGCTCTACATATCAAACACACTGTGGAGTGGTCAAAACACCAGATATCGTGTTTCTCGCATTAAGTAGCTCGAAAAGAGCGATATCGATGATTCTGCATACTTCTGACTGAAGTCTCACCAATATTATCGCAGAAAATGCATATCTCAGCTTGAAACCCGACGAAAACCAAGACGTAGCCGGTTCTGCATATCAAACGCACTGCGGGGTGGTGAAAACACCAGAAGACGTGTTACTCGCATTAAATAGCTCGAAAAGAGCGATCTAGATGATTCTGCATACTTCTGACTGAAGACTCACCAAGCTTATCGCAGAAAGTGCATATCTCAGCTTGAAACCTCACGAAAACCAAGATATCTCCGGTTCTGCACATCACACGTACTGTGGAGTGGTGAAAACACCAGAAAACGTGTTTCTCGCATTAAGTAGCTCGAAAAGAGCGTTCTCGAAGATTCTGCATACTTCTGACAGAGGTCTCACCAATATTATCGTAGAAAATGCATATCTCAGCTTGAAACTCGACCGAAACCAAGATATCTCCGGTTCTGCATGTCAAACGTACAGTGGAGTGGTGAATACACCAGAAAACGTGTTTCTCGCATTAAATAGCTTGAAAAGAGCGATCTAGGTGATTCTGCATACTTCAGACTGAAGTCTCACCAATATTATCGCAGAAAATGCATATCTCAGCTTGAAACACGACGAAAACCACGATGTCGCCGGTACTGCATGTCAAACGTACAGTGGAGTGGTGAATACACCAGAAAACGTGTTTCTCACATTAAATAGCTCGAAAAGAGCGATCTAGGTGATTCTGCATACTTCAGACTGAAGTCTCACCAATATTATCGCAGAAAAGGCATATCTCAACTTGAACCCCGACGAAATCAAAGATGTCGCCGGTTCTGCATATCAAACGCACTGTGGAGTGGTGAAAACACCAGATAACGTGTTTCTCGCATTAAATAGCTCGAAAAGAGCGATCTAGATGATTCTGCATACTTCTGACTAAAGACCCACCAAGATTATCGTAGAAAATGCATATCTCAACTTGAACCCCGACGAAATCAAAGATGTCGCCGGTTCTGCATATCAAACGCACTGTGGAGTGGTGAAAACAACCAGAGAACGTGTTTCTCGCATTAAATAGCTCGAAACGAGCGATCTCGAAGATCCTGCATACTTCTGACAGAAGTCTCACCAAGATTATCGTAGAAAATGCATATCTCAGTTTGAAACCCGACGAAAACCGAGTTATCTCCGGTTCTGCACATCAAACGTACCGTGGAGTGGTGAAAACACCAGAAAACGCGTTTCGCGCAGTAAGTAGCTCGAAAAGAGCGTTCTCGAAGATTCTGCATACTTCTGACAGAAGTCTCACCAGGATTATCGTAGAAAATGCATATCTCAGCTTGAAACCCGACCGAAACCAAGATATCTCCGGTTCTGCATGTCAAACGTACTGTGGAGTGGTGAAAACACCTGAAAACGTGTTTCGTGCATTAAATAGCTCGAAAAGAGCGTTCTCGAAGATCCTGCATACTTCTGACAGAAGTCTCACCAGGATTATCGTAGAAAATGCATATCTCAGCTGGAAACACCACGAAAATCAAGATATCGCCTGTTCTGCATATCAAACGCACTGTGGAGTGGTGAAAACAACCAGAGAACGTGGTTCTCGCATTAAATAGCTCGAAAAGAGCGATCTCGATGATTCAGCATATTTCGGACAGGAGTCTCACCAAGATTATCGCAGGAAATGCATATCTCAGCTTGAAACCCCACGAAAACCAAAATGTCGCCGGTTCTGCATATCAAACGCACTGTGGAGTGGTGAAAACACCAGATAACGTGTTTCTCGCATTAAGCAGCTCGAAACGAGCGATCTAGATGATTCTGCATACTTCTGACTGAAGTCTCACCAATATTATCGCAAAAAATGCATATCTCACGTTGAAACCACACGAAAACCAAGATGACGCCGGTTCTGCATATCACACACACTGTGGAGTGGTGAAAACAACCAGATAACGTGTTTCTCGCATTAAATAGATCGAAATGTGCGATCTCGATGATTCTGCATACTTCTAACAGAAGTCTCACCATGATTATCGCAGAAAATGCATATCTCAGCTTGAAACCACACGAAAAGCAAGATATCTCCGGTTCTGCATATCCAACGAACTGTGGAGTGGTGAAAACCCCAGAAAACGAGTTTCTCGCATTAACTAGCTCGAAAAGAGCGTTCTCGATGATTCTGCATACTTCTCATAGATGAAACACCAAGATTATCGCAGAAAGTGCATATCTCAGCTTGAAACCTCACGAAAACCAAGATATCTCCGGTTCTGCATGTCAAACGTACAGTGGAGTGGTGAATACACCAGAAAACGTGTTTCTCGCATTAAATAGCTCGAAAAGAGCGATCTAGGTGATTCTGCATACTTCAGACTGATGTCTCACCAATATTATCGCAGAAAATGCATATCTCAGCTTGAAACCCCACGAAAACCAAGATATCTCCGGTTCTGCATATCCAACGAACTGTGGAGTGGTGAACACCCCAGAAAACGAGTTTCTCGCATTAAATAGCTCGAAAAGAGCGCTCTTGATGTTTCTGCATATTTCGGACACATGTTTCACCAAGATTGTCGTAGAAAATGCATATCTAAGCTTGAAACCCGACGAAAACCAAAATATCGCCGGTTCTGCATATCAAACCAACTGTGGAGTGGTGAAAACACCAGATAACGTGTTTCTCGCATTAAATAGCTCGAAAAGTGCGATCTCGATGATTCTGCATACTTCTTACAGAAGTCTCACCAAGATTATCGCAGAAAATGCATATCTCAGCTTGAAATGCCACGAAAACCAAGATATCGCTGGTTCTGCATATCAAACGCACTGTGGAGTGGTGAAATCACCAGATAACGTGTTTCTCGCATTAAGTAGCTCGAATAGAGCGATCTAGATGATTCAGCATACTTCGGACAGAAGTCTCACCAAGATTATCGCAGGAAATGCATATCGCAGCTTGAAACCCCACGAAAACCAAGATATCTCCGGTTCTGCATTTCCAACGAACTGTGGAGTGTTGAATACCCCAGAAAACGAGTTTCTCGCATTAAATAGCTCGAAAAGTGCGCTGTCGATGTTTCTGCATACTTCGGACAGATGTTTCACCAAGATTATCGTAGAAAATGCATATCTCAGCTTGAAACCCGACGAAAACCAAAATATTGCCGGTTCTGCATATCAAACCAACTGTGGAGTGGTGAAAACAGCAGATAACGTGTTTCTCGCATTAAATAGCTCGAAAAGTGCGATCTCGATGATTCTGCATACTTCTAACAGAAGTCTCACCAAGATTATCGCAGAAAATGCATATCTCTGCTTGAAACCCGACGAATACCAAAATATCGCCGGTTCTGCATATCAAACCAACTGTGGAGTGGTGAAAACACCAGATAACGTGTTTCTCGCATTGAATAGCTCGAAAAGAGCGCTCTCGATGTTTCTGCATACTTCGGACAGATGTTTCACCAAGATTATCGTAGAAAATGCATATCTCAGCTTGAAATCCGACCGAAACCAAGATATCTCCGGTTCTGCATATCAAACCAACTGTGGAGTGGTGAAAACACCAGATAACGTGTTTCTCGCATTAAATAGCTCGAAAAGCGCGATCTAGATGATTCTGCATCCTTCTGACAAAAGATCCACCAAGATTATCGCAGAAAATGCATATCTCAGCTTGAAATGCCACGAAAACCAAGATATCGCTGGTTCTGCATATCAAACGCACTGTGGAGTGGTGAAATCACCAGATAACGTGTTTCTCGCATTAAATAGCTCGAAAAGAGCGATCTAGATGATTCAGCATACTTCGGACAGAAGTCTCACCAAGATTATCGCAGGAAATGCATATCTCAGCTTGAAACCCCACGAAAACCAAGATATCTCCGGTTCTGCATATCCAACGAACTGTGGAGTGTTGAATACCCCAGAAAACGAGTTTCTCGCATTAAATACCTCGAAAAGTGCGCTCTCGATGTTTCTGCATACTTCGGACACATGTTTCACCAAGATTGTCGTAGAAAATGCATATCTCCGATTGAAACCCCACGAAAACCAAGATATCTCCGGTTCTGCATATCCAACGAACTGTGGAGTGGTGAAATCCCCAGAAAACGTGTTTCTCGCATTAAATAGCTCGAAAAGTGCAATCTCGATGATTCTGCATACTTCTAACAGAAGTCTCACCAAGATTATCTCAGGAAATGCATATCTCAGCATGAAACCCGACCGAAACCAAGATATCTCCGGTTCTGCATGTCAAACGTACTGTGGAGTGGTGAAAACACCAGAAAACGTGTTTCGTGCATTAAGTAGCTCGAAAAGAGCGAACTAGATGATTCTGCATACTTCTGACTGAAGTCTCACCAATATTATCGCAGAAAATGCATATCTCAGCTCGAAACCCGACGAATACCAAAATATCGCCGGTTCTGCATATCAAACGCACTGTGGAGTGGTGAAATCAACCAGAGAACGTGTTTCTCGCATTAAATAGCTCGAAAAGAGCGCTGTTGATGTTTCTGCATACTTCGGACATATGTTTCACCAAGATTATCGTAGAAAATGCATATCTCAGCTTGAAACCCGACGAAAACCAAAATATCGCCGGTTCTGCATATCAAACCAACTGTGGAGTGGAGAAAACACCAGATAACGTGTTTCTCGCATTAAATAGCTCGAAAAGTGCGATCTCGATGATTCTGCATACTTCTAACAGAAGTCTCACCAAGATTATCGCAGAAAATGCATATCTCTGCTTGAAACCCCACGAAAACCAAGATATCTACTGTTCTGCATATCCAACGAACTGTGGAGTGATGAAAACCCCAGAAAACGTGTTTTGTGCATTAAGTAGCTCGAAAAGAGCGATCTAGATGATTCTGCATACTTCTGACAAAAGACCCACCAAGATTAGAGCAGAAAATGCATATCTCAGCTGGAAACAGCACGAAAATCAAGATATCGCCTGTTCTGCACATCAAACGCACTGTGGAGTTGTGAAAACAACCAGAGAACGTGTTTCTCGCATTAAATAGCTCGAAAAGAGCGATCCCGTTGATTCAGCATACTTCGGACAGAAGTCTCACCAAGATTATCGCAGGAAATGCATATCTCAGCTTGAAACCCGACCGAAACCAAGATATCTGCGGTTCTGCATGTCAAACGTACTGCGGAGTGGTGAAAACACCAGATAACGTGTTTCATGCACTAAGTAGCTCGAAAAGAGCGATCTAGATGATTCTGCATAGTTCTGACAAAAGACCCACCAAGATTAGCGCAGAAAATGCATATCTCATCTGGAAACACCACGAAAATCAAGATATCGCCTGTTCTGCATATCAAACGCACTGTGGAGTCGTGAAAACAACCAGAGAACGTGTTTCTCGCATTGAATAGCTCGAAAAGAGCGCTCTCGATGTTTCTGCATACTTCGGACAGATGTTTCACCAAGATTATCGTAGAAAATGCATATCTCAGCTTGAAACCCGACCGAAACCAAGATATCTCCGGTTCTGCATATCAAACCAACTGTGGAGTGGTGAAAACACCAGATAACGTGTTTCTCGCATTAAATAGCTCGAAAAGCGCGATCTAGATGATTTTGCATACTTCTGACAAAAGATCCACCAAGATTATCGCAGAAAATGCATATCTCCGCTTGAAATGCCACGAAAACCAAGATATCGCTGGTTCTGCATATCAAACGCACTGTGGAGTGGTGAAATCACCAGATAACGTGTTTCTCGCATTAAATAGCTCGAAAAGAGCGATCTAGATGATTCAGCATACTTCGGACAGAAGTCTCACCAAGATTATCGCAGGAAATGCATATCTCAGCTTGAAACCCCACGAAAACCAAGATATCTCCGGTTCTGCATATCCAACGAACTGTGGAGTGTTGAATACCCCAGAAAACGAGTTTCTCGCATTAAATAGCTCGAAAAGTGCGCTCTCGATGTTTCTGCATACTTCGGACACATGTTTCACCAAGATTGTCGTAGAAAATGCATATCTCAGCTTGAAACCCCACGAAAACCAAGATATCTCCGGTTCTGCATATCCAACGAACTGTGGAGTGTTGAATACCCCAGAAAACGAGTTTCTCGCATTAAATAGCTCGAAAAGTGCGCTCTCGATGTTTCTGCATACTTCGGACACATGTTTCACCAAGATTGTCGTAGAAAATGCATATCTCAGCTTGAAACCCCACGAAAACCAAGATATCTCCGGTTCTGCATATCCAACGAACTGTGGAGTGGTGAAAACCCCAGAAAACGTGTTTCTCGCATTAAATAGCTCGAAAAGCGCGATCTAGATGATTTTGCATACTTCTGACAAAAGATCCACCAAGATTATCGCAGAAAATGCATATCTCCGCTTGAAATGCCACGAAAACCAAGATATCGCTGGTTCTGCATATCAAACGCACTGTGGAGTGGTGAAATCACCAGATAACGTGTTTCTCGCATTAAATAGCTCGAAAAGAGCGATCTAGATGATTCAGCATACTTCGGACAGAAGTCTCACCAAGATTATCGCAGGAAATGCATATCTCAGCTTGAAACCCCACGAAAACCAAGATATCTCCGGTTCTGCATATCCAACGAACTGTGGAGTGTTGAATACCCCAGAAAACGAGTTTCTCGCATTAAATAGCTCGAAAAGTGCGCTCTCGATGTTTCTGCATACTTCGGACACATGTTTCACAAAAGTTGTCGTAGAAAATGCATATCTCAGCTTGAAACCCCACGAAAACCAAGATATCTCCGGTTCTGCATATCCAACGAACTGTGGAGTGGTGAAAACCCCAGAAAACGTGTTTCTCGCATTAAATAGCTCGAAAAGTGCGATCTCGATGATTCTGCATACTTCTAACAGAAGTCTCACCAAGATTATCTCAGGAAATGCATATCTCAGCATGAAACCCGACCGAAACCAAGATATCTCCGGTTCTGCATGTCAAACGTACTGTGGAGTGGTGAAAACACCAGAAAACGTGTTTCGTGCATTAAGTAGCTCGAAAAGAGCGAACTAGATGATTCTGCATACTTCTGACAAAAGATCCACCAAGATTATCGCAGAAAATGCATATCTCAGCTTGAAATGCCACGAAAACCAAGATATCGCTGGTTCTGCATATCAAACGCACTGTGGAGTGGTGAAATCACCAGATAACGTGTTTCTCGCATTAAATAGCTCGAAAAGAGCGATCTAGATGATTCAGCATACTTCGGACAGATGTTTCACCAAGATTATCGTAGAAAATGCATATCTCAGCTTGAAACCCGACGAAAACCAAAATATTGCCGGTTCTGCATATCAAACCAACTGTGGAGTGGTGAAAACAGCAGATAACGTGTTTCTCGCATTAAATAGCTCGAAAAGTGCGATCTCGATGATTCTGCATACTTCTAACAGAAGTCTCACCAAGATTATCTCAGGAAATGCATATCTCAGCATGAAACCCGACCGAAACCAAGATATCTCCGGTTCTGCATGTCAAACGTACTGTGGAGTGGTGAAAACACCAGAAAACGTGTTTCTCGCATTAAATAGCTCGAAAAGAGCGATCTAGATGATTCAGCATACTTCGGACAGATGTTTCACCAAGATTATCGTAGAAAATGCATATCTAAGCTTGAAACCCGACGAAAACCAAAATATCGCCGGTTCTGCATATCAAACCAACTGTGGAGTGGTGAAAACACCAGATAACGTGTTTCTCGCATTAAATAGCTCGAAAAGTGCGATCTCGATGATTCTGCATACTTCTTACAGAAGTCTCACCAAGATTATCGCAGAAAATGCATATCTCAGCTTGAAATGCCACGAAAACCAAGATATCGCTGGTTCTGCATATCAAACGCACTGTGGAGTGGTGAAATCACCAGATAACGTGTTTCTCGCATTAAATAGCTCGAAAAGAGCGATCTAGATGATTCAGCATACTTCGGACAGAAGTCTCACCAAGATTATCGCAGGAAATGCATATCGCAGCTTGAAACCCCACGAAAACCAAGATATCTCCGGTTCTGCATTTCCAACGAACTGTGGAGTGTTGAATACCCCAGAAAACGAGTTTCTCGCATTAAATAGCTCGAAAAGTGCGCTGTCGATGTTTCTGCATACTTCGGACAGATGTTTCACCAAGATTATCGTAGAAAATGCATATCTCAGCTTGAAACCCGACGAAAACCAAAATATTGCCGGTTCTGCATATCAAACCAACTGTGGAGTGGTGAAAACAGCAGATAACGTGTTTCTCGCATTAAATAGCTCGAAAAGTGCGATCTCGATGATTCTGCATACTTCTAACAGAAGTCTCACCAAGATTATCTCAGGAAATGCATATCTCAGCATGAAACCCGACCGAAACCAAGATATCTCCGGTTCTGCATGTCAAACGTACTGTGGAGTGGTGAAAACACCAGAAAACGTGTTTCGTGCATTAAGTAGCTCGAAAAGAGCGAACTAGATGATTCTGCATACTTCTGACTGAAGTCTCACCAATATTATCGCAGAAAATGCATATCTCAGCTCGAAACCCGACGAATACCAAAATATCGCCGGTTCTGCATATCAAACGCACTGTGGAGTGGTGAAATCAACCAGAGAACGTGTTTCTCGCATTAAATATCTCGAAAAGAGCGATGCCGATGATTCAGGAAACTTCGGACAGAAGTCTCACCAAGATTATCGCAGGAAGTGCATATCTCAGCTCGAAACCCCACGAAAACCAAGATATCTCCGGTTCTGCATATCCAACGAACTGTGGAGTGGTGAAAACCCCAGAAAACGAGTTTCTCGCATTAAATAGCTCGAAAAGAGCGCTGTTGATGTTTCTGCATACTTCGGACATACGTTTCACCAAGATTATCGTAGAAAATGCATATCTCAGCTTGAAACCCGACGAAAACCAAAATATCGCCGGTTCTGCATATCAAACCAACTGTGGAGTGGAGAAAACACCAGATAACGTGTTTCTCGCATTAAATAGCTCGAAAAGTGCGATCTCGATGATTCTGCATACTTCTAACAGAAGTCTCACCAAGATTATCGCAGAAAATGCATATCTCTGCTTGAAACCCCACGAAAACCAAGATATCTACTGTTCTGCATATCCAACGAACTGTGGAGTGATGAAAACCCCAGAAAACGTGTTTCGTGCATTAAGTAGCTCGAAAAGAGCGATCTAGATGATTCTGCATACTTCTGACAAAAGACCCACCAAGATTATCGCAGGAAATGCATATCTCAGCTTGAAACCCGACCGAAACCAAGATATCTGCGGTTCTGCATGTCAAACGTACTGCGGAGTGGTGAAAACACCAGATAACGTGTTTCATGCACTAAGTAGCTCGAAAAGAGCGATCTAGATGATTCTGCATAGTTCTGACAAAAGACCCACCAAGATTAGCGCAGAAAATGCATATCTCATCTGGAAACACCACGAAAATCAAGATATCGCCTGTTCTGCATATCAAACGCACTGTGGAGTCGTGAAAACAACCAGAGAACGTGTTTCTCGCATTGAATAGCTCGAAAAGAGCGCTCTCGATGTTTCTGCATACTTCGGACAGATGTTTCACCAAGATTATCGTAGAAAATGCATATCTCAGCTTGAAACCCGACCGAAACCAAGATATCTCCGGTTCTGCATATCAAACCAACTGTGGAGTGGTGAAAACACCAGATAACGTGTTTCTCGCATTAAATAGCTCGAAAAGCGCGATCTAGATGATTCTGCATACTTCTGACAAAAGATCCACCAAGATTATCGCAGAAAATGCATATCTCAGCTTGAAATGCCACGAAAACCAAGATATCGCTGGTTCTGCATATCAAACGCACTGTGGAGTGGTGAAATCACCAGATAACGTGTTTCTCGCATTAAATAGCTCGAAAAGAGCGATCTAGATGATTCAGCATACTTCGGACAGAAGTCTCACCAAGATTATCGCAGGAAATGCATATCTCAGCTTGAAACCCCACGAAAACCAAGATATCTCCGGTTCTGCATATCCAACGAACTGTGGAGTGTTGAATACCCCAGAAAACGAGTTTCTCGCATTAAATAGCTCGAAAAGTGCGCTCTCGATGTTTCTGCATACTTCGGACACATGTTTCACCAAGATTGTCGTAGAAAAAGCATATCTCAGCTTGAAACCCCACGAAAACCAAGATATCTCCGGTTCTGCATATCCAACGAACTGTGGAGTGGTGAAAACCCCAGAAAACGTGTTTCTCGCATTAAATAGCTCGAAAAGTGCGATCTCGATGATTCTGCATACTTCTAACAGAAGTCTCACCAAGATTATCTCAGGAAATGCATATCTCAGCATGAAACCCGACCGAAACCAAGATATCTCCGGTTCTGCATGTCAAACGTACTGTGGAGTGGTGAAAACACCAGAAAACGTGTTTCGTGCATTAAGTAGCTCGAAAAGAGCGAACTAAATGATTCTGCATACTTCTGACTGAAGTCTCACCAATATTATCGCAGAAAATGCATATCTCAGCTCGAAACCCGACGAATACCAAAATATCGCCGGTTCTGCATATCAAACGCACTGTGGAGTGGTGAAATCAACCAGAGAACGTGTTTCTCGCATTAAATAGCTCGAAAAGAGCGATGCCGATGATTCAGCAAACTTCGGACAGAAGTCTCACCAAGATTATCGCAGGAAGTGCATATCTCTGCTTGAAACCCCACGAAAACCAAGATATCTACTGTTCTGCATATCCAACGAACTGTGGAGTGATGAAAACCCCAGAAAACGTGTTTCGTGCATTAAGTAGCTCGAAAAGAGCGATCTAGATGATTCTGCATACTTCTGACAAAAGACCCACCAAGATTAGCGCAGAAAATGCATATCTCAGCTGGAAACAGCACGAAAATCAAGATATCGCCTGTTCTGCACATCAAACGCACTGTGGAGTTGTGAAAACAACCAGAGAACGTGTTTCTCGCATTAAATAGCTCGAAAAGAGCGATCCCGTTGATTCAGCATACTTCTAACAGAAGTCTCACCAAGATTATCGCAGAAAATGCATATCTCAGCTTGAAATGCCACGAAAACCAAGATATCGCTGGTTCTGCATACCAAACGCACTGTGGAGTGGTGAAATCACCAGATAACGTGTTTCTCGCATTAAATAGCTCGAAAAGAGCGATCTAGATGATTCAGCATACTTCGGACAGAAGTCTCACCAAGATTATCGCAGGAAATGCATATCGCAGCTTGAAACCCCACGAAAGCAAGATATCTCCGGATCTGCATTTCCAACGAACTGTGGAGTGTTGAATACCCCAGAAAACGAGTTTCTCGCATTAAATAGCTCGAAAAGTGCGCTCTCGATGTTTCTGCATACTTCGGACAGGTGTTTCACCAAGTTTATCGTAGAAAATGCATATCTCAGCTTGAAACCCGACGAAAACCAAAATATTGCCGGTTCTGCATATCAAACCAACTGTGGAGTGGTGAAAACAGCAGATAACGTGTTTCTCGCATTAAATAGCTCGAAAAGTGCGATCTCGATGATTCTGCATACTTCTAACAGAAGTCTCACCATGATTATCGCAGAAAATGCATATCTCTGCTTGAAACCCGACGAATACCAAAATATCGCCGGTTCTGCATATCAAACCAACTGTGGAGTGGTGAAAACACCAGGTAACGTGTTTCTCGCATTGAATAGCTCGAAAAGAGCGCTCTCGATGTTTCTGCATACTTCGGACAGATGTTTCACCAAGATTATCGTAGAAAATGCATATCTCAGCTTGAAACCCGACCGAAACCAAGATATCTCCGGTTCTGCATATCAAACCAACTGTGGAGTGGTGAAAACACCAGATAACGTGTTTCTCGCATTAAATAGCTCGAAAAGCGCGATCTAGATGATTCTGCATACTTCTGACAAAAGATCCACCAAGATTATCGCAGAAAATGCATATCCCAGCTTGAAATGCCACGAAAACCAAGATATCGCTGGTTCTGCATATCAAACGCACTGTGGAGTGGTAAAATCACCAGATAACGTGTTTCTCGCATTAAATAGCTCGAAAAGATCGATCTAGATGATTCAGCATACTTCGGACAGAAGTCTCACCAAGATTATCGCAGGAAATGCATATCTCAGCTTGAAACCCCACGAAAACCAAGATATCTCCGGTTCTGCATATCCAACGAACTGTGGAGTGTTGAATACCCCAGAAAACGAGTTTCTCGCATTAAATAGCTCGAAAAGTGCGCTCTCGATGTTTCTGCATACTTCGGACACATGTTTCACCAAGATTGTCGTAGAAAATGCATATCTCAGCTTGAAACCCCACGAAAACCAAGATATCTCCGGTTCTGCATATCCAACGAACTGTGGAGTGGTGAAAACCCCAGAAAACGTGTTTCTCGCATTAAATAGCTCGAAAAGTGCGATCTCGATGATTCTGCATACTTCTAACAGAAGTCTCACCAAGATTATCTCAGGAAATGCATATCTCAGCATGAAACCCGACCGAAACCAAGATATCTCCGGTTCTGCATGTCAAACGTACTGTGGAGTGGTGAAAACACCAGAAAACGTGTTTCGTGCATTAAGTAGCTCGAAAAGAGCGAACTAGATGATTCTGCATACTTCTGACTGAAGTCTCACCAATATTATCGCAGAAAATGCATATCTCAGCTCGAAACCCGACGAAAACCAAAATATCGCCGGTTCTGCACATCAAACGCACTGTGGAGTTGTGAAAACAACCAGAGAACGTGTTTCTCGCATTAAATAGCTCGAAAAGAGCGATCCCGTTGATTCAGCATACTTCGGACAGAAGTCTCACGAAGATTATCGCAGGAAATGCATATCTCAACTTGAAACCCGACCGAAACCAAGATATCTGCGGTTCTGCATGTCAAACGTACTGCGGAGTGGTGAAAACACCAGATAACGTGTTTCATGCACTAAGTAGCTCGAAAAGAGCGATCTAGCTGATTCTGCATAGTTCTGACAAAAGACCCACCAAGATTAGCGCAGAAAATGCATATCTCAGCTGGAAACACCACGAAAATCAAGATATCGCCTGTTCTGCACATCAAACGCACTGTGGAGTGGTGAAAACAACCAGAGAACGTGTTTCTCGCATTAAATAGCTTGAAAAGAGCGATCCCGATGATTCTGCATACTTCGGACAGAAGTCTCACCAAGATTATCGCAGGAAATGCATATCTCAACTTGAAACCCGACCGAAACCAAGATATCTCCGGTTCTGCATGTCAAACCTGCTGTGGAGTGGTGAAAACACCAGTAAACTTGTTTCGTGCATTAAGTAGCTCGAAAAGAGCGATCTAGATGATTCTGCATACTTCTAACAGAAGTCTCACCAAGATTATCGCAGAAAATGCATATCTCTGCTTGAAACCCCACGAAAACCAAGATATCTACTGTTCGGCATATCCAAGGAACTGTGAAGTGGTGAAAACCCCAGAAAACGTGTTTCTCGCATTAAATAGCTCAAAAAGAGCGCTCTCGACGTTTCTGCATACTTCGGACTGATGTTTCACCAAGCTTATCGTAGAAAATGCATATCTCAGCTTGAAACCCGACGAAAACCAAAATATCGCCGGTTCTGCATATCAAACCAACTGTGGAGTGGTGAAAACACCAAATAACGTGTTTCTCGCATTAAATAGCTCGAAAAGTGCGATCTCGATGATTCTGCATTCTTCTAACAGAAGTCTCACCAAGATTATCGCAGAAAATGCATATCTCTGCTTGAAACCCCACGAAAACCAAGATATCTGCTGTTCTGCATATCCAAGGAACTGTGGAGTGGTGAAAACCCCAGAAAACGTGTTTCTCGCATTAAATAGCTCGAAAAGAGCGCTCTCGACGTTTCTGCATACTTCGGACTGATGTTTCACCAAGCTTATCGTAGAAAATGCATATCTCAGCTAGAAACCCGACGAAAACCAAAATATCTCCGGTTCTGCATATCCAACGAACTGTGGATTGGTGAAAACCCCAGAAAACGAGTTTCTCGCATCAAATAGCTCGAAAAGAGCGCTCTCGATGTTTCTGCATACTTCTGACAAAAGACCCACCAAGATTAGCGCATAAAATGCATATCTCAGCTGGAAACAGCACGAAAATCAAGATATCGCCTGTTCTGCACATCAAACGCACTGTGGAGTGGTGAAAACAACCAGCCAAACGTGTTTCTCGCATTAAATAGCTCGAAAAGAGCGATCCCGATGATTCAGCATACTTCGGACAGAAGTCTCACCAAGATTATCGCAGGAATTGCATATCTCAGCTTGAATCCCGACCGAAACCAAGATATCTCCGGTTCTGCATGTCAAACGTACTGTGGAGTGGTGAAAACACCAGTAAACGTGTTTCGTGCATTAAGTAGCTCGAAAAGAGCGTTCTCGAAGATTCTGCGTACTTCTGACAGAAGTCCACCAGGATTATCGTAGAAAATGCATATCTCAGCTTGAAACCCGACCGAAACCAAGATATCTCCGGTTCTGCATGTCAAACGTACTGTGGAGTGGTGAAAACACCAGAAAACGTGTTTCGTGCATTAAGTAGCTCGAAAAGAGCGATCTAGATGATTCTGCATACTTCTGACTGAAGTCTCACCAATATTATCGCAGAAAATGCATATCTCAGCTGGAAACACCACGCAAATCAAGATATCGCCGGTTCTGCATATCAAACGCACTGTGGAGTGGTGAAAACAACCAGAGAACGTGTTTCTCGCATTAAATAGCTCGAAAAGAGCGATCTCGATGATTCTGCATACATCGGACAGAAGTCTCAACAAGATTATCATAGAAAATGCATATCTCAGCTTGAACCCCGACGAAATCAAAGATGTCGCCGGTTCTGCATATCAAACGCACTGTGGAGTGGTGAAAACACCAGAAAACGAGTTTCTCGCATTAAATAGCTCGAAAAGTGCGATCTCGATGATTCTGCATACTTCTAACAGAAGTCTCACCAAGATTATCGCAGAAAATGCATATCTCTGCTTGAAACCCCACGAAAACCAAGATATCTACTGTTCTGAATATCCAACGAACTGTGGAGTGGTGAAAACCCCAGAAAACGTGTTTCGTGCATTAAGTAGCTCGAAAAGAGCGATCTAGATGATTCTGCATACTTCTGACAAAAGACCCACCAAGATTAGCGCAGAAAATGCATATCTCAGCTGGAAACAGCACGAAAATCAAGATATCGCCTGTTCTGCACATCAAACGCACTGTGGAGTTGTGAAAACAACCAGAGAACGTGTTTCTCGCATTAGATAGCTCGAAAAGAGCGATCCCGTTGATTCAGCATACTTCGGACAGAAGTCTCACCAAGATTATCGCAGGAAATGCATATCTCAGCTTGAAACCCGACCGAAACCAAGATATCTGCGGTTCTGCATGTCAAACGTACTGCGGAGTGGTGAAAACACCAGATAACGTGTTTCATGCACTAAGTAGCTCGAAAAGAGCGATCTAGATGATTCTGCATAGTTCTGACAAAAGACCCACCAAGATTAGCGCAGAAAATGCATATCTCAGCTGGAAACACCACGAAAATCAAGATATCGCCTGTTCTGCACATCAAACGCACTGTGGAGTGGTGAAAACAACCAGAGAACGTGTTTCTCGCATTAAATAGCTTGAAAAGAGCGATCCCGATGATTCAGCAAACTTCGGACAGAAGTCTCACCAAGATTATCGCAGGAAGTGCATATCTCAGCTTGAAACCCGACGAAAACCGAGTTATCTCCGGTTCTGCACATCAAACGTACCGTGGAGTGGCCAAAACACCAGAAAACCTGTTTCGCGCATTAGGTAGCTCGAAAAGAGCGTTCTCGAAGATTCTGCGTACTTCTGACAGAAGTCCACCAGGATTATCGTAGAAAATGCATATCTCAGCTTGAAACCCGACCGAAACCAAGATATCTCCGGTTCTGCATGTCAAACGTACTGTGGAGTGGTGAAAACACCAGAAAACGTGTTTCGTGCACTAAGTAGCTCGAAAAGAGCGATCTAGATGATTCTGCATACTTCTGACTGAAGTCTCACCAATATTATCGCAGAAAATGCATATCTCAGCTGGAAACACCACGCAAATCAAGATATCGCCGGTTCTGCATATCAAACGCACTGTGGAGTGGTGAAAACAACCAGAGAACGTGTTTCTCGCATTAAATAGCTCGAAAAGAGCGATCTCGATGATTCTGCATACATCGGACAGAAGTCTCAACAAGATTATCATAGAAAATGCATATCTCAGCTTGAACCCCGACGAAATCAAAGATGTCGCCGGTTCTGCATATCAAACGCACTGTGGAGTGGTGAAAACACCAGAAAACGAGTTTCTCGCATTAAATAGCTCGAAAAGTGCGATCTCGATGATCCTGCATACTTCTAACAGAAGTCTCACCAAGATTAGCGCAGAAAATGCATATCTCAGCTGGAAACAGCACGAAAATCAAGATATCGCCTGTTCTGCACATCAAACGCACTGTGGAGTTGTGAAAACAACCAGAGAACGTGTTTCTCGCATTAAATAGCTCGAAAAGAGCGATCCCGTTGATTCAGCATACTTCGGACAGAAGTCTCACCAAGATTATCGCAGGAAATGCATATCTCAGCTTGAAACCCGACCGAAACCAAGATATCTGCGGTTCTGCATGTCAAACGTACTGCGGAGTGGTGAAAACACCAGATAACGTGTTTCATGCACTAAGTAGCTCGAAAAGAGCGATCTAGATGATTCTGCATAGTTCTGACAAAAGACCCACCAAGATTAGCGCAGAAAATGCATATCTCAGCTGGAAACACCACGAAAATCAAGATATCGCCTGTTCTGTACATCAAACGCACTGTGGAGTGGTGAAAACAACCAGAGAACGTGTTTCTCGCATTAAATAGCTTGAAAAGAGCGATCCCGATGATTCAGCATACTTCGGACAGAAGCCTCACCAAGATTATCGCAGGAAATGCATATCTCAACTTGAAACCCGACCGAAACCAAGATATCTCCGGTTCTGCATGTCAAACCTACTGTGGAGTGGTGAAAACACCAGTAAACGTGTTTCGTGCATTAAGTAGCTCGAAAAGAGCGATCTAGATGATTCTGCATACTTCTAACAGAAGTCTCACCAAGATTATCGCAGAAAATGCATATCTCTGCTTGAAACCCCACGAAAACCAAGATATCTACTGTTCGGCATATCCAAGGAACTGTGAAGTGGTGAAAACCCCAGAAAACGTGTTTCTCGCATTAAATAGCTCAAAAAGAGCGCTCTCGACGTTTCTGCATACTTCGGACTGATGTTTCACCAAGCTTATCGTAGAAAATGCATATCTCAGCTTGAAACCCGACGAAAACCGAAATATCGCCGGTTCTGCATATCAAACCAACTGTGGAGTGGTGAAAACACCAAATAACGTGTTTCTCGCATTAAATAGCTCGAAAAGTGCGATCTCGATGATTCTGCATACTTCTAACAGAAGTCTCACCAAGATTATCGCAGAAAATGCATATCTCTGCTTGAAACCCCACGAAAACCAAGATATCTGCTGTTCTGCATATCCAAGGAACTGTGGAGTGGTGAAAACCCCAGAAAACGTGTTTCTCGCATTAAATAGCTCGAAAAGAGCGCTCTCGACGTTTCTGCATACTTCGGACTGATGTTTCACCAAGCTTATCGTAGAAAATGCATATCTCAGCTAGAAACCCGACGAAAACCAAAATATCTCCGGTTCTGCATATCCAACGAACTGTGGATTGGTGAAAACCACAGAAAACGAGTTTCTCGCATCAAATAGCTCGAAAAGAGCGCTCTCGATGTTTCTGCATACTTCTGACAAAAGACCCACCAAGATTAGCGCATAAAATGCATATCTCAGCTGGAAACAGCACGAAAATCAAGATATCGCCTGTTCTGCACATCAAACGCACTGTGGAGTGGTGAAAACAACCAGCCAAACGTGTTTCTCGCATTAAATAGCTCGAAAAGAGCGATCCCGATGATTCAGCATACTTCGGACAGAAGTCTCACCAAGATTATCGCAGGAATTGCATATCTCAGCTTGAATCCCGACCGAAACCAAGATATCTCCGGTTCTGCATGTCAAACGTACTGTGGAGTGGTGAAAACACCAGTAAACGTGTTTCGTGCATTAAGTAGCTCGAAAAGAGCGATCTAGATGATTCTGCATACTTCTGACTGAAGTCTCACCAATATTATCGCAGAAAATGCATATCTCAGCTCGAAACCTCACGAAAATCAAGATGTTGCCGGTTCTGCATATCAAACGCACTGTGGAGTGGTGAAAACAACCAGAGAACGTGTTTCTCGCATTAAATAGCTCGAAAAGAGCGATCCCGATGATTCAGCAAACTTCGGACAGAAGTCTCACCAAGATTATCGCAGGAAGTGCATTTCTCAGCTTGAAACCCGACGAAAACCGAGTTATCTCCGGTTCTGCACATCAAACGTACCGTGGAGTGGCCAAAACACAAGAAAACCTGTTTCGCGCATTAAGTAGCTCTAAAAGAGCGTTCTCGAAGATTCTGCGTACTTCTGACAGAAGTCCACCAGGATTATCGTAGAAAATGCATATCTCAGCTTGAAACCCGACCGAAACCAAGATATCTCCGGTTCTGCATGTCAAACGTACTGTGGAGTGGTGAAAACACCAGAAAACGTGTTTCGTGCATTAAGTAGCTCGAAAAGAGCGATCTAGATGATTCTGCATACTTCTGACTGAAGTCTCACCAATATTATCGCAGAAAATGCATATCTCAGCTGGAAACACCACGCAAATCAAGATATCGCCGGTTCTGCATATCAAACGCACTGTGGAGTGGTGAAAACAACCAGAGAACGTGTTTCTCGCATTAAATAGCTCGAAAAGAGCGATCTCGATGATTCTGCATACATCGGACAGAAGTCTCAACAAGATTATCATAGAAAATGCATATCTCAGCTTGAACCCCGACGAAATCAAAGATGTCGCCGGTTCTGCATATCAAACGCACTGTGGAGTGGTGAAAACACCAGAAAACGAGTTTCTCGCATTAAATAGCTCGAAAAGTGCGATCTCGATGATTCTGCATACTTCTAACAGAAGTCTCACCAAGATTATCGCAGAAAATGCATATCTCTGCTTGAAACCCCACGAAAACCAAGATATCTACTGTTCTGCATATCCAACGAACTGTGGAGTGGTGAAAACCCCAGAAAACGTGTTTCTCGCATTAAATAGCTCGAAACGAGCGCTCTCGACGTTTCTGCATATTTCGGACAGATGTTACACTAAGCTTATCGTAGAAAATGCATATCTCAGCTTGAAACTCGACGAAAACCGAGTTATCTCCGGTTTTGCACATCAAACGTACCGTGGAGTGGTGAAAACACCAGAAAACGTGTTTCGCGCATTATGTATCTCGAAAAGAGCGTTCTCGAAGATTCTGCATACTTCTGACAGAAGTCTCACCAAGATTATCGTAGAAAATGCATATCTCAGCTTGAAACCCGACGAAAACCGAGTTATCTCCGGTTCTGCACATCAAACGTACCGTGGAGTGGTGAAAACACCAGAAAACGTGTTTCGCGCAATAAATAGCTCGAAAAGAGCGTTCTCGAAGATCCTGCATACTTCTGACAGAAGTCTCACCAAGATTATCGTAGAAAATGCATATCTCAGCTTGAAACCCGACGAAAACCGAGTTATCTCCGGTTCTGCACATCAAACGTACCGTGGAGTGGTGAAAACACCAGAAAACGTGTTTCGCGCATTGAGTAGCTCGAAAGGAGCGCTCTCGATGTTTCTGCATACTTCGGACAGATGTTTCACCAAGATTATCGTAGAAAATGCATATCTCAACTTGAACCCCGACGAAATCAAAGATGTCACCGGTTCTGCATATCAAACGCACTGTGGAGTGGTGAAAACAACCAGAGAACGTGTTTCTCGCATTAAATAGCTCGAAAAGAGCGATCCAGAAGATAGTGCATACTTCTGACAGAAGTCTCACCAAGATTATCGCAGAAAATGCATATCTCAGCTTGAAACCCGACGAAAACCCAGTTATCTCCGGTTCTGCACATCAAACGTACCGTGGAGTGGTGAAAACACCAGAAAACGTGTTTCGCGCATTGAGTAGCTCGAAAGGAGCGCTCTCGATGTTTCTGCATACTTCGGACAGATGTTTCACCAAGATTATCGTAGAAAATGCATATCTCATCTAGAAACCTCACGAAAATCAAGATGTCGCCGGCTCTGCATATCAAACGCACTATGGAGTGGTGAAAACAACCAGATAACGTGTTTCTCGCATTAAATAGCTCGAAACGAACGATCTAGATGATTCTGCATACTTCTGACTGAAGTCTCACCAAGATTATCGCAGAAAATGCATACCTCAGCTGGTAACACCACGAAAATCAAGATATCGCCGGTTCTGCATATCAGACGCTCTGTGGAGTGCTGAAAACACCAGAAAACGTGTTTCTCGCATTAACTGGCTCGAAAAGAGCGATCTAGATGATTCTGCATACTTCTGACAGAAGACTCACCAAGATTATCGCAGAAAGTGCATATCTCAGCTTGAAACCCGACGAAAACCAAGATGTAGCCGGTTCTGCATATCAAACGCACTGTGGGGTGGTGAAAACACCAGAAGACGTGTTACTCGCATTAAATAGCTCGAAAAGAGCGATCTAGATGATTCTGCATACTTCTGACAGAAGACTCACCAAGATTATCGCAGAAAGTGCATATCTCAGCTTGAAACCTCACGAAAACCAAGATATCTCCGGTTCTGCACATCACACGTACTGTGGAGTGGTGAAAACCCCAGAAAACGAGTTTCTCGCATTAAGTAGCTCGAAAAGAGCGCTGTTGATGTTTCTGCATACTTCGGACATATGTTTCACCAAGATTATCGTAGAAAATGCATATCTCAGCTTGAAACCCGACGAAAACCAAAATATCGCCGGTTCTGCATATCAAACCAACTGTGGAGTGGAGAAAACACCAGATAACGTGTTTCTCGCATTAAATAGCTCGAAAAGTGCGATCTCGATGATTCTGCATATTTCTAACAGAAGTCTCACCAAGATTATCGCAGAAAATGCATATCTCTGCTTGAAACCCCACGAAAACCAAGATATCTACTGTTCTGCATATCCAACGAACTGTGGAGTGATGAAAACCCCAGAAAACGTGTTTCGTGCATTAAGTAGCTCGAAAAGAGCGATCTAGATGATTCTGCATACTTCTGACAAAAGACCCACCAAGATTAGCGCAGAAAATGCATATCTCAGCTGGTAACAGCACGAAAATCAAGATATCGCCTGTTCTGCACATCAAACGCACTGTGGAGTTGTGAAAACAACCAGAGAACGTGTTTCTCGCATTAAATAGCTCGAAAAGAGCGATCCCTTTGATTCAGCATACTTCGGACAGAAGTCTCACCAAGATTATCGCAGGAAATGCATATCTCAGCTTGAAACCCGACCGAAACCAAGATATCTGCGGTTCTGCATGTCAAACGTACTGCGGAGTGGTGAAAACACCAGATAACGTGTTTCATGCACTAAGTAGCTCGAAAAGAGCGATCTAGATGATTCTGCATAGTTCTGACAAAAGACCCACCAAGATTAGCGCAGAAAATGCATATCTCAGCTGGAAACACCACGAAAATCAAGATATCGCCTGTTCTGCACATCAAACGCACTGTGGAGTGGTGAAAACAACCAGAGAACGTGTTTCTCGCATTAAATAGCTTGAAAAGAGCGATCCCGATGATTCAGCATACTTCGGACAGAAGTCTCACCAAGATTATCGCAGGAAATGCATATCTCAACTTGAAACCCGACCGAAACCAAGATATCTCCGGTTCTGCATGTCAAACCTACTGTGGAGTGGTGAAAACACCAAATAACGTGTTTCGTGCATTAAGTAGCTCGAAAAGAGCGATCTCGATGATTCTGCATACTTCTAACAGAAGTCTCACCAAGATTATCGCAGAAAATGCATATCTCTGCTTGAAACCCCACGAAAACCAAGATATCTACTGTTCGGCATATCCAAGGAACTGTGGAGTGGTGAAAACCCCAGAAAACGTGTTTCTCGCATTAAATAGCTCGAAAAGAGCGCTCTCGACGTTTCTGCATACTTCGGACTGATGTTTCACCAAGCTTATCGTAGAAAATGCATATCTCAGCTAGAAACCCGACGAAAACCAAAATATCTCCGGTTCTGCATATCCAACGAACTGTGGATTGGTGAAAACCCCAGAAAACGAGTTTCTCGCATCAAATAGCTCGAAAAGAGCGCTCTCGATGTTTCTGCTTACTTCTGACAAAAGACCCACCAAGATTAGCGCATAAAATGCATATCTCAGCTGGAAACAGCACGAAAATCAAAATATCGCCTGTTCTGCACATCAAACGCACTGTGGAGTGGTGAAAACAACCAGCCAAACGTGTTTCTCGCATTAAATAGCTCGGAAAGAGCGATCCCGATGATTCAGCATACTTCGGACAGAAGTCTCACCAAGATTATCGCAGGAATTGCATATCTCAGCTTGAATCCCGACCGAAACCAAGATATCTCCGGTTCTGCATGTCAAACGTACTGTGGAGTGGTGAAAACACCAGTAAACGTGTTTCGTGCATTAAGTAGCTCGAAAAGAGCGATCTAGATGATTCTGCATACTTCTGACTGAAGTCTCACCAATATTATCGCAGAAAATGCATATCTCAGCTCGAAACCCCACGAAAACCAAGATATGTACTGTTCTGCATATCAAACGCACTGTGGAGTGGTGAAAACAACCACTGAACGTGTTTCTCGCATTAAATAGCTCGCAAAGAGCGATCCCGATGATTCAGCAAACTTCGGACAGAAGTCTCACCAAGATTATCGCAGAAAATGCATATCTCTGCTTGAAACCCCACGAAAACCAAGATATCTACTGTTCTGCATATCCAACGAACTGTGGAGTGGTGAAATCCCCAGAGAAACGTGTTTCTCGCATTAAATAGCTCGAAAAGAGCGCTCTCGACGTTTCTGCATACTTCGGACAGATGTTTCACCAAGCTTATCGTAGAAAATGCATATCTCAGCTTGAAACCCGACGAAAACCAAAATATCGCCGGTTCTGCATATCAAACGCACTGTGGAATGTTGAAAACATTAGAAAACTAGTTTCTTCGCATTAAATAGCTCGAAACGAGCGATCTAGATGATTCTGCAAACTTCTGACAGAAGTCTAACCAAGATTATCGTAGAAAATGCATATCTCTGCTTGAAACCCCACGAAAACCAAGATATCTACTGTTCTGCATATCCAACGAACTGTGGAGTGGTGAACACCCCAGAAAACGTGTTTCTCGCATTAAATAGCTCGAAAAGAGCGCTCTCGACGTTTCTGCATACTTCGGACAGATGTTTCACCAAGCTTATCGTAGAAAATGCATATCTCAGCTTGAAACCCGACGAAAACCAAAATATCTCCGGTTCTGCATATCCAACGAACTGTGGAGTGGTGAAAACCCCAAAAAACGAGTTTCTCGCATTAAATAGCTCGAAAAGAGCGCTCTCGATGTTTCTGCATACTTCTGACTGAAGTCTCACCAATATTATCGCAGAAAATGCATATCTCAGCTCGAAACCTCACGAAAATCAAGATGTTGCCGGTTCTGCATATCAAACGCACTGTGGAGTGGTGAAAACAACCAGAGAACGTGTTTCTCGAATTAAATAGCTCGAATAGAACGATCTCGATGATTCTGCATACTTCGGACAGATGTTTCACCAAGATTATCGTAGAAAATGCATATCTCAGCTTGAAACCCGACGATAAACCAAAATATCGCCGGTTCTGCATATCAAGCAACTGTGGAGTGGTGAAAACACCAGATAACGTGTTTCTCGCATTAAATAGCTCGAAAAGCGCGATCTAGATGATTCTGCATACTTCTGACAAAAGACCCACCAAGATTATCGCAGAAAATGCATATCTCATCTGGAAACACCACGAAAATCAAGATATCGCCTGTTCTGCATATCAAACGCACTGTGGAGTGGCGAAAACACCAGATAACGTGTTTCTCGCATTAAATATCTCGAAAAGCGCGATCTAGATGATTCTGCATACTTCTGACAAAAGACCCACCAAGATTATCGCAGAAAATGCATATCTCATCTGGAAACACCACGAAAATCAAGATATCGCCTGTTCTGCATATCAAACGCACTGTGGAGTGGTGAAAACAACCAGAGAACGTGTATCGTGCATTCAGTAGCTCGAAAAGAGCGCTCTCGACGTTTCTGCATACTTCGGACAGATGTTTCACCAAGCTTATCGTAGAAAATGCATATCTCAGCTTGAAACCCGACGAAAACGAAAATATCTCCGGTTCTGCATATCCAACGCACTGTGGAGTGGTGAAAACACCAGATAACGTGTTTCTCGCATTAAATAGCTCGAAACGAGCGATCTCGATGATTCTACATACTTCGGACAGAAGTCTCAAAAAGATTATCGCAGAAAATGCATATCTCAGCTTGAAACCCCACGAAAACCAAGATATGTACTGTTCTGCATATCAAACGCACTGTGGAGTGGTGAAAACACCAGATAACGTGTTTCTCGCACTAACTAGCTCGAAAAGAGCGATCTCGATGATTCAGCATACTTCGGACAGAAGTCTCACCAAGATTATCGCAGAAAATGCATATCTCTGCTTGAAACCCCACGAAAACGAAGATATCTACTGTTCTGCACATCCAAGGAACTGTGGAGTGGTGAAAACCCCAGAAAACGTGTTTCTCGCATTAAATAGCTCGAAAAGAGCGCTCTCGACGTTTCTGCATACTTGGGACAGATGTTTCACCAAGCTTATCGTAGAAAATGCATATCTCAGCTTGAAACCCGACGAAAACCAAAATATCTCCGGTTCTGCATATCCAACGCACTGTGGAGTGGTGAAAACACCAGATAACGTGTTTCTCGCATTAAATAGCTCGAAACGAGCGATCTCGATCATTCTACATACTTCGGACAGAAGTCTCAACAAGATTATCGCAGAAAATGCATATCTCAGCTTGAAACCCCACGAAAACCAAGATATGTACTGTTCTGCATATCAAACGCACTGTGGAGTGGTGAAAACACCAGATAACGTGTTTCTCGCACTAACTAGCTCGAAAAGTGCGATCTCGATGATTCAGCATACTTCGGACAGAAGTCTCACCAAGATTATCGCAGAAAATGCATATCTCTGCTTGAAACCCCACGAAAACGAAGATATCTACTGTTCTGCACATCCAAGGAACTGTGGAGTGGTGAAAACCCCAGAAAACGTGTTTCTCGCATTAAATAGCTCGAAAAGTGCGCTCTCGACGTTTCTGCATACTTCGGACAGATGTTTCACCAAGCTTATCGTAGAAAATGCATATCTCAGCTTGAAACCCCACGACAACCACGATATGTACTGTTCTGCATATCAAACGCACTGTGGAGTAGTGAAAACAACCAGAGAACGTGTTTCTCGCATTAAATAGCTCGAAAAGAGCGATCCCGATGATTCAGCAAACTTCGGACAGAAGTCTCACCAAGATTATCGTAAAAAATGCATATCTCAGCTTGAAACCTCACGAAAACCAAGATATCGCTGGTACTGCATATCAAACGCACTGTGGAGT
>CATORF010000074.1:0-27317 GCA_951804975.1 Anthophora plumipes
CTGCATACTTCGGACAGAAGTCTCACCAAGATTATCGCAGGAAATGCATATCTCATCTTGAAACCCCACGAAAACCAAGATATCTCCGGTTCTGCATATCCAACGAACGGTGGAGTGGTGAAAACCCCAGAAAACGAGTTTCTCGCATTAAATAGCTCGAAAAGAGCGCTATCGATGTTTCTGCATACTTCGGACAGATGTTTCACCAACATTATCGTAGAAAATGCATTTCTCAGCTTGAAACCCGACCGAAACCAAGATATCTCCGGTTCTGCATGTCAAACGTACTGTGGAGTGGTGAAAACACCAGAAATCGTGTTTCGTGCATTAAGTAGCTCGAAAAGAGCGATCTAGTTGATTCTGCATACTTCTGACAAAAGACCCACCAAGATTATCGCAGAAAATGCATATCTCAGCTGGAAACACCACGAAAATCAAGATATCGCCTGTTCTGCATATCAAACGCACTGTGGAGTGGTGAAAACAACCAGAGAACGTGTTTCTCGCATTAAATAGCTCGAAAAGAGCGATCTCGATGATTCAGCATACTTCGGACAGGAGTCTCACCAAGATTATCGCAGGAAATGCATATCTCAGCTTGAAACCCCACGAAAACCAAGATATCTCCGGTTCTGCATATCCAACGAACTGTGGAGTGGTGAAAACCCCAGAAAACGAGTTTCTCGGATTAAATAGCTCGAAAAGAGCGCTCTCGATGTTTCTGCATACTTCGGACAGATGTTTCACCAAGATTATCGTAGAAAATGCATATCTCAGCTTGAAACGCGACGAAAACCAAAATATCGCCGGTTCTGCATATCAAACCAACTGTGGAGTGGTGAAAACACCAGATAACGTGTTTCTCGCATTAAATAGCTCGAAACGAGCGATCTCGATGATTCTGCATACTTCGGACAGAAGTCTCACCAAGATTATCGCAGAAAATGCATATCCCAGCTTGAATCCCCACGAAAACCAAGATATCTCCGGTTCTGCATATCCAACGAACTGTGGAGTGGTGAAAACCCCAGAAAACGAGTTTCTCGCATTAAATAGCTCGAAAAGAGCGCTCTCGATGTTCCTGCATACTTCGGACAGATGTTTCACCAAGATTATCGTAGAAAATGCATATCTCAGCTTGAAACCCGACGAAAACCGAGTTATCTCCGGTTCTGCATATCCAACGCACTGTGGAGTGGTGATAACACCAGATAACGTGTTTCTCGCATTGAATAGATCGAAACGAGCGATCTCGATGATTCTGCATACTTCGGACAGAAGTATCAACAAGATTATCGCAGAAAATGCATATCTCAGCTTGAAACCCCACGAAAACCAAGATATCTACTGTTCTGCACATCAAATGCACTGTGGAGTGGTGAAAACACCAGAAAACGTGTTTCTCGCACTAAATAGCTCGAAAAGAGCGCTCTCGACGTTTCTGCATACCTCGGACAGAAGTCTCAACAAGATTATCGCAGAAAATGCATATCTCAGCTTGAAACCCCACGAAAACCAAGATATCTATTGTTCTGCATATCAAATGCACTGTGGAGTGGTGAAAACACCAGAAAACGTGTTTCTCGCACTAAATAGCTCGAAAAGAGCGCTCTCGACGTTTCTGCATACTTCGGACAGAAGTCTCAACAAGATTATCGCAGAAAATGCATATCTCAGCTTGAAACCCCACGAAAACCAAGACATCTACTGTTCTGCATATCAAACGCACTGTGGAGTGGTGAAAACACCAGATAACGTGTTTCTCGCACTAAATAGCTCGAAAAGAGCGCTCTCGACGTTTCTGCATACTTCGGACGGAAGTCTCAACAAGATTATCGCAGAAAATGCATATCTCAGCTTGAAACCCCACGAAAACCAAGATATCTACTGTTCTGCATATCAAACGCACTGTGGAGTGGTGAAAACACCAGATAACGTGTTTCTCGCACTAACTAGCTCGTAAAGAGCGATCTAGATGATTCAGCATACTTCGGACAGGAGTCTCACCAAGATTATCGCAGGAAATGCATATCTCAGCTTGAAACCCCACGAAAACCAAGATATCGCCTGTTCTGCATATCAAACGCACTGTGGAGTGGTGAAAACACCAGATAACGTGTTTCTCGCATTAAATAGCTCGAAACGAGCGATCTCGATGATTCTGCATACTTCGGACAGAAGTCTCACCAAGATTTTCGCAGGAAATGCATATCTCATCTTGAAACCCCACGAAAACCAAGATATCTCCGGTTCTGCATATCCAACGAACGGTGGAGTGGTGAAAACCCCAGAAAACGAGTTTCTCGCATTAAATAGCTCGAAAAGAGGGCTATCGATGATTCTGCATACTTCGGACAGAAGTCTCACCAAGATTATCGCAGGAAATGCATATCTCAGCTTGAAACCCCAGGAAAACCAAGATGTCGCCGGTTCTGCATATCAAACGCACTGTGGAGTGGTGAAAACACCAGAAAACGTGTTTCTCGCATTAAGTAGCTCGAAAAGAGCGTACTCGAAGATCCTGCATACTTCTGACAGAAGTCTCACCAAGATTATCGTAGAAAATGCTTATCTCAGCTTGAAACCCGACGAAAACCGAGTTATCTCCGGTTCTGCACATCAAACGTACCGTGGAGTGGTGAAAACACCAGAAAACGGGTTTCGCGCATTAAGTATCTCGAAAAGAGCGTTCTCGAATATTCTGCATACGTCTGACAGAAGTCTCACCAGGATTATCGTAGAAAATGCATATCTCAGCTTGAAACCCCACGAAAACCAAGATATCTACTGTTCTGCATATCAAACGCACTGTGGAGTGGTGAAAACACCAGATAACGTGTTTCTCGCACTAACTAGCTCGAAAAGAGCGATCTCGATGATTCAGCATACATCGGACAGAAGTCTCACCAGGATTATCGTAGAAAATGCATATCTCAGCTTGAAACCCCACGAAAACCAAGATATCTACTGTTCTGCATATCAAACGCACTGTGGAGTGGTGAAAAAACCAGATAACGTGTTTCTCGCACTAACTAGCTCGAAAAGAGCGATCTAGATGATTCAGCATACTTCGGACAGGAGTCTCACCAAGATTATCGCAGGAAATGCATATCTCAGCTTGAAACCCCACGAAAACAAAGATATCGCCTGTTCTGCATATCAAACGCACTGTGGAGTGGTGAAAACACCAGATAACGTGTTTCTCGCATTAAATAGCTCGAAACGAGCGATCTCGATGATTCTGCATACTTCGGACAGAAGTCTCACCAAGATTATCGCAGGAAATGCATATCTCATCTTGAAACCCCACGAAAACCAAGATATCTCCGGTTCTGCATATCCAACGAACGGTGGAGTGGTGAAAACCCCAGAAAACGAGTTTCTCGCATTAAATAGCTCGCAAAGAGCGCTATCGATGTTTCTGCATACTTCGGACAGATGTTTCACCAACATTATCGTAGAAAATGCATATCTCAGCTTGAAACCCGACGAAAACCGAGTTATCTCCGGTTCTGCACATCAAACGTACCGTGGAGTGGTGAAAACACCAGAAAACGGGTTTCGCGCATTAAGTATCTCGAAAAGAGCGTTCTCGAATATTCTGCATACGTCTGACAGAAGTCTCACCAGGATTATCGTAGAAAATGCATATCTCAGCTTGAAACCCCACGAAAACCAAGATATCTACTGTTCTGCATATCAAACGCACTGTGGAGTGGTGAAAACACCAGATAACGTGTTTCTCGCACTAACTAGCTCGAAAAGAGCGATCTCGATGATTCAGCATACTTCGGACAGAAGTCTCACCAGGATTATCGTAGAAAATGCATATCTCAGCTTGAAACCCCACGAAAACCAAGATATCTACTGTTCTGCATATCAAACGCACTGTGGAGTGGTGAAAACACCAGATAGCGTGTTTCTCGCACTAACTAGCTCGAAAAGAGCGATCTCGATGATTCAGCATACTTCGGACAGAAGTCTCACCAGGATTATCGTAGAAAATGCATATCTCAGCTTGAAACCCCACGAAAACCAAGATATCTACTGTTCTGCATATCAAACGCACTGTGGAGTGGTGAAAACACCAGAAAACGGGTTTCGCGCATTAAGTATCTCGAAAAGAGCGTTCTCGAATATTCTGCATACGTCTGACAGAAGTCTCACCAGGATTATCGTAGAAAATGCATATCTCAGCTTGAAACCCCACGAAAACCAAGATATCGCCTGTTCTGCATATCAAACGCACTGTGGAGTGGTGAAAACACCAGATAACGTGTTTCTCTCATTAAATAGCTCGAAACGAGCGATCTCGATGATTCTGCATACTTCGGACAGAAGTCTCACCAAGATTATCGCAGGAAATGCATATCTCATCTTGAAACCCCACGAAAACCAAGATATCTCCGGTTCTGCATATCCAACGAACGGTGGAGTGGTGAAAACCCCAGAAAACGAGTTTCTCGCATTAAATAGCTCGAAAAGAGCGCTATCGATGTTTCTGCATACTTCGGACAGATGTTTCACCAACATTATCGTAGAAAATGCATTTCTCAGCTTGAAACCCGACCGAAACCAAGATATCTCCGGTTCTGCATGTCAAACGTACTGTGGAGTGGTGAAAACACCAGAAATCGTGTTTCGTGCATTAAGTAGCTCGAACAGAGCGATCTAGTTGATTCTGCATACTTCTGACAAAAGACCCACCAAGATTATCGCAGAAAATGCATATCTCAGCTGGAAACACCACGAAAATCAAGATATCGCCTGTTCTGCATATCAAACGCACTGTGGAGTGGTGAAAACAACCAGAGAACGTGTTTCTCGCATTAAATAGCTCGAAAAGAGCGATCTCGATGATTCAGCATACTTCGGACAGGAGTCTCACCAAGATTATCGCAGGAAATGCATATCTCAGCTTGAAACCCCACGAAAACCAAGATATCTCCGGTTCTGCATATCCAACGAACTGTGGAGTGGTGAAAACCCCAGAAAACGAGTTTCTCGGATTAAATAGCTCGAAAAGAGCGCTCTCGATGTTTCTGCATACTTCGGACAGATGTTTCACCAAGATTATCGTAGAAAATGCATATCTCAGCTTGAAACGCGACGAAAACCAAAATATCGCCGGTTCTGCATATCAAACCAACTGTGGAGTGGTGAAAACACCAGATAACGTGTTTCTCGCATTAAATAGCTCGAAACGAGCGATCTCGATGATTCTGCATACTTCGGACAGAAGTCTCACCAAGATTATCGCAGAAAATGCATATCTCAGCTTGAAACCCCACGAAAACCAAGATATCGCCGGTTTTGCATATCAAACGCACTGTGGAGTAGTGAAAACACCGGATAAGGTTTTTCTCGCATTAACTAGCTCGAAAAGAGCGTTGTCGAAGATCCTGCATACTTCTGACAGATGTCTCACAAAGGTTATCGTCGAAAATGCATATCTCAGCTTGAAACCCGACGAAAACCGAGTTATCTCCGGTTCTGCACATCAAACGTATCGTGGAGTGGTGAAAACACCAGAAAACGTGTTCCGCGCATTAAGTAGCTCGAAAAGAGCGTTCTCGAAGATTCTGCATACTTCTGACAGAAGTCTCACCAGGATTATCGTAGAAAATGCATATCTCAGCTTGAAACCCGACCGAAACCAAGATATCTCCGATTCTGCATGTCAAACGTACTGTGGAGTGGTGAAAACACCAGAAAACGTGTTTCGTGCATTAAGTAGCTCGAAAAGAGCGATCTAGATGATTCTGCATACTTCTGACTGAGGTCTCACCAATATTATCGCAGAAAATGCATATCTCAGCTCGAAACCTCACGAAAATCAAGATGTTGCCGGTTCTGCATATCAAACGCACTGTGGAGTGGTGAAAATAACCAGAGAACGTGTTTCTCGCATTAAATAGCTCGAAAAGAGCGATCTCGATGATTCAGCATACTTCGGACAGGAGTCTCACCAAGATTATCGCAGGAAATGCATATCTCATCTTGAAACCCCACGAAAACCAAGATATCTACTGTTCTGCATATCAAATGCACTGTGGAGTGGTGAAAACACCAGAAAACGTGTTTCTCGCACTAAATAGCTCGAAAAGAGCGCTCTCGACGTTTCTGCATACTTCGGACAGAAGTCTCAACAAGATTATCGCAGAAAATGCATATCTCAGCTTGAAACCCCAGGAAAACCAAGATGTCGCCGGTTCTGCATATCAAACGCACTGTGGAGTGGTGAAAACACCAGAAAACGTGTTTCTCGCATTAAGTAGCTCGAAAAGAGCGTTCTCGAAGATCCTGCATACTTCTGACAGAAGTCTCACCAAGATTATCGTAGAAAATGCTTATCTCAGCTTGAAACCCGACGAAAACCGAGTTATCTCCGGTTCTGCACATCAAACGTACCGTGGAGTGGTGAAAACACCAGAAAACGGGTTTCGCGCATTAAGTATCTCGAAAAGAGCGTTCTCGAATATTCTGCATACGTCTGACAGAAGTCTCACCAGGATTATCGTAGAAAATGCATATCTCAGCTTGAAACCCCACGAAAACCAAGATATCTACTGTTCTGCATATCAAACGCACTGTGGAGTGGTGAAAACACCAGATAACGTGTTTCTCGCACTAACTAGCTCGAAAAGAGCGATCTCGATGATTCAGCATACGTCGGACAGAAGTCTCACCAGGATTATCGTAGAAAATGCATATCACAGCTTGAAACCCCACGAAAACCAAGATATCTACTGTTCTGCATATCAAACGCACTGTGGAGTGGTGAAAACACCAGATAACGTGTTTCTCGCACTAACTAGCTCGAAAAGAGCGATCTCGATGATTCAGCATACTTCTGACTGAAGTCTCACCAATATTATCGCAGAAAATGCATATCTCAGCTCGAAACCTCACGAAAATCAAGATGTTGCCGGTTCTGCATATCAAACGCACTGTGGAGTGGTGAAAATAACCAGAGAACGTGTTTCTCGCATTAAATAGCTCGAAAAGAGCGATCTCGATGATTCAGCATACTTCGGACAGGAGTCTCACCAAGATTATCGCAGGAAATGCATATCTCATCTTGAAACCCCACGAAAACCAAGATATCTCCGGTTCTGCATATCCAACGAACGGTGGAGTGGTGAAAACCCCAGAAAACGAGTTTCTCGCATTAAATAGCTCGAAAAGAGCGCTATCGATGTTTCTGCATACTTCGGACAGATGTTTCACCAACATTATCGTAGAAAATGCATATCTCAGCTTGAAACCCGACCGAAACCAAGATATCTCCGGTTCTGCATGTCAAACGCACTGTGGAGTGGTGAAAACACCAGAAATCGTGTTTCGTGCATTAAGTAGCTCGAAAAGAGCGATCTAGTTGATTCTGCATACTTCTGACAAAAGACCCACCAAGATTATCGCAGAAAATGCATATCTCAGCTGGAAACACCACGAAAATCAATATATCGCCTGTTCTGCATATCAAACGCACTGTGGAGTGGTGAAAACAACCAGAGAACGTGTTTCTCGCATTAAATAGCTCGAAAAGAGCGATCTCGATGATTCAGTATACTTCGGACAGGAGTCTCACCAAGATTATCGCAGGAAATGCATATCTCAGCATGAAACCCCACGAAAACCAAGATATCTCCGGTTCTGCATATCCAACGAACTGTGGAGTGGTGAAAACCCCAGAAAACGAGTTTCTCGGATTAAATAGCTCGAAAAGAGCGCTCTCGATGTTTCTGCATACTTCGGACAGATGTTTCACCAAGATTATCGTAGAAAATGCATATCTCAGCTTGAAACGCGACGAAAACCAAAATATCGCCGGTTCTGCATATCAAACCAACTGTGGAGTGGTGAAAACACCAGATAACGTGTTTCTCGCATTAAATAGCTCGAAACGAGCGATCTCGATGATTCTGCATACTTCGGACAGAAGTCTCACCAAGATTATCGCAGAAAATGCATATCTCAGCTTGAAACCCCACGAAAACCAAGATGTCGCCGGTTTTGCATATCAAACGCACTGTGGAGTAGTGAAAACACCGGAAAGGTTTTTCTCGCATTAACTAGCTCGAAAAGAGCGTTCTCGAAGATCCTGCATACTTCTGACAGAAGTCTCACCAAGGTTATCGTAGAAAATGCATGTCTCAGCTTGAAACCCGACGAAAACCGAGTTATCTCCGGTTCTGCACATCAAACGTATCGTGGAGTGGTGAAAACACCAGAAAACGTGTTCCGCGCATTAAGTAGCTCGAAAAGAGCGTTCTCGAAGATTCTGCATACTTCTGACAGAAGTCTCACCAGGATTATCGTAGAAAATGCATATCTCAGCTAGAAACCCGACCGAAACCAAGATATCTCCGATTCTGCATGTCAAACGTACTGTGGAGTGGTGAAAACACCAGAAAACGTGTTTCGTGCATTAAGTAGCTCGAAAAGAGCGATCTAGATGATTCTGCATACTTCTAACTGAAGTCTCACCAATATTATCGCAGAAAATGCATATCTCAGCTCGAAACCTCACGAAAATCAAGATGTTGCCGGTTCTGCATATCAAACGCACTGTGGAGTGGTGAAAACAACCAGAGAACGTGTTTCTCGCATTAAATAGCTCGAAACGAGCGATCTCGATGATTCTTCATACTTCGGACAGAAGTCTCACCAAGATTATCGTAGAAAATGCATATCTCAGCTTGAAACCCGACGAAAACCGAGTTATCTCCGGTTCTGCATATCCAACGCACTGTGGAGTGGTGATAACACCAGATAACGTGTTTCTCGCATTGAATAGATCGAAACGAGCGATCTCGATGATTCTGCATACTTCGGACAGAAGTATCAACAAGATTATCGCAGAAAATGCATATCTCAGCTTGAAACCCCACGAAAACCAAGATATCTACTGTTCTGCACATCAAATGCACTGTGGAGTGGTGAAAACACCAGAAAACGTGTTTCTCGCACTAAATAGCTCGAAAAGAGCGCTCTCGACGTTTCTGCATACCTCGGACAGAAGTCTCAACAAGATTATCGCAGAAAATGCATATCTCAGCTTGAAACCCCACGAAAACCAAGATATCTATTGTTCTGCATATCAAATGCACTGTGGAGTGGTGAAAACACCAGAAAACGTGTTTCTCGCACTAAATAGCTCGAAAAGAGCGCTCTCGACGTTTCTGCATACTTCGGACAGAAGTCTCAACAAGATTATCGCAGAAAATGCATATCTCAGCTTGAAACCCCACGAAAACCAAGACATCTACTGTTCTGCATATCAAACGCACTGTGGAGTGGTGAAAACACCAGATAACGTGTTTCTCGCACTAAATAGCTCGAAAAGAGCGCTCTCGACGTTTCTGCATACTTCGGACAGAAGTCTCAACAAGATTATCGCAGAAAATGCATATCTCAGCTTGAAACCCCACAAAAACCGAGATATCGCCGGTTCTGCATATCAAACGCACTGTGGAGTGGTGAAAACACCAGATAACGTGTTTCTCGCATTAAATAGCTCGAAACGAGCGATCTCCATGATTCTGCATACTTCGGACAGAGGTCTCACCAAGATTATCGTAGAAAATGCATATCTCAGCTTGAAACCCCACGAAAACCAAGATATCGCCGGTTTTGCATATCAAACGCACTGTGGAGTAGTGAAAACACCGGATAAGGTTTTTCTCGCATTAACTAGCTCGAAAAGAGCGTTGTCGAAGATCCTGCATACTTCTGACAGAAGTCTCACAAAGGTTATCGTCGAAAATGCATATCTCAGCTTGAAACCCGACGAAAACCGAGTTATCTCCGGTTCTGCACATCAAACGTATCGTGGAGTGGTGAAAACACCAGAAAACGTGTTCCGCGCATTAAGTAGCTCGAAAAGAGCGTTCTCGAAGATTCTGCATACTTCTGACAGAAGTCTCACCAGGATTATCGTAGAAAATGCATATCTCAGCTTGAAACCCGACCGAAACCAAGATATCTCCGATTCTGCATGTCAAACGTACTGTGGAGTGGTGAAAACACCAGAAAACGTGTTTCGTGCATTAAGTAGCTCGAAAAGAGCGATCTAGATGATTCTGCATACTTCTGACTGAGGTCTCACCAATATTATCGCAGAAAATGCATATCTCAGCTCGAAACCTCACGAAAATCAAGATGTTGCCGGTTCTGCATATCAAACGCACTGTGGAGTGGTGAAAATAACCAGAGAACGTGTTTCTCGCATTAAATAGCTCGAAAAGAGCGATCTCGATGATTCAGCATACTTCGGACAGGAGTCTCACCAAGATTATCGCAGGAAATGCATATCTCATCTTGAAACCCCACGAAAACCAAGATATCTACTGTTCTGCATATCAAATGCACTGTGGAGTGGTGAAAACACCAGAAAACGTGTTTCTCGCACTAAATAGCTCGAAAAGAGCGCTCTCGACGTTTCTGCATACTTCGGACAGAAGTCTCAACAAGATTATCGCAGAAAATGCATATCTCAGCTTGAAACCCCAGGAAAACCAAGATGTCGCCGGTTCTGCATATCAAACGCACTGTGGAGTGGTGAAAACACCAGAAAACGTGTTTCTCGCATTAAGTAGCTCGAAAAGAGCGTTCTCGAAGATCCTGCATACTTCTGACAGAAGTCTCACCAAGATTATCGTAGAAAATGCTTATCTCAGCTTGAAACCCGACGAAAACCGAGTTATCTCCGGTTCTGCACATCAAACGTACCGTGGAGTGGTGAAAACACCAGAAAACGGGTTTCGCGCATTAAGTATCTCGAAAAGAGCGTTCTCGAATATTCTGCATACGTCTGACAGAAGTCTCACCAGGATTATCGTAGAAAATGCATATCTCAGCTTGAAACCCCACGAAAACCAAGATATCTACTGTTCTGCATATCAAACGCACTGTGGAGTGGTGAAAACACCAGATAACGTGTTTCTCGCACTAACTAGCTCGAAAAGAGCGATCTCGATGATTCAGCATACGTCGGACAGAAGTCTCACCAGGATTATCGTAGAAAATGCATATCTCAGCTTGAAACCCCACGAAAACCAAGATATCTACTGTTCTGCATATCAAACGCACTGTGGAGTGGTGAATACACCAGATAACGTGTTTCTCGCACTAACTAGCTCGAAAAGAGCGATCTCGATGATTCAGCATACTTCTGACTGAAGTCTCACCAATATTATCGCAGAAAATGCATATCTCAGCTCGAAACCTCACGAAAATCAAGATGTTGCCGGTTCTGCATATCAAACGCACTGTGGAGTGGTGAAAATAACCAGAGAACGTGTTTCTCGCATTGAATAGCTCGAAAAGAGCGATCTCGATGATTCAGCATACTTCGGACAGGAGTCTCACCAAGATTATCGCAGGAAATGCATATCTCATCTTGAAACCCCACGAAAACCAAGATATCTCCGGTTCTGCATATCCAACGAACGGTGGAGTGGTGAAAACCCCAGAAAACGAGTTTCTCGCATTAAATAGCTCGAAAAGAGCGCTATCGATGTTTCTGCATACTTCGGACAGATGTTTCACCAACATTATCGTAGAAAATGCATATCTCAGCTTGAAACCCGACCGAAACCAAGATATCTCCGGTTCTGCATGTCAAACGTACTGTGGAGTGGTGAAAACACCAGAAATCGTGTTTCGTGCATTAAGTAGCTCGAAAAGAGCGATCTAGTTGATTCTGCATACTTCTGACAAAAGACCCACCAAGATTATCGCAGAAAATGCATATCTCAGCTGGAAACACCACGAAAATCAATATATCGCCTGTTCTGCATATCAAACGCACTGTGGAGTGGTGAAAACAACCAGAGAACGTGTTTCTCGCATTAAATAGCTCGAAAAGAGCGATCTCGATGATTCAGTATACTTCGGACAGGAGTCTCACCAAGATTATCGCAGGAAATGCATATCTCAGCATGAAACCCCACGAAAACCAAGATATCTCCGGTTCTGCATATCCAACGAACTGTGGAGTGGTGAAAACCCCAGAAAACGAGTTTCTCGGATTAAATAGCTCGAAAAGAGCGCTCTCGATGTTTCTGCATACTTCGGACAGATGTTTCACCAAGATTATCGTAGAAAATGCATATCTCAGCTTGAAACGCGACGAAAACCAAAATATCGCCGGTTCTGCATATCAAGCCAACTGTGGAGTGGTGAAAACACCAGATAACGTGTTTCTCGCATTAAATAGCTCGAAACGAGCGATCTCGATGATTCTGCATACTTCGGACAGAAGTCTCACCAAGATTATCGCAGAAAATGCATATCTCAGCTTGAAACCCCACGAAAACCAAGATATCGCCGGTTTTGCATATCAAACGCACTGTGGAGTAGTGAAAACACCGGAAAGGTTTTTCTCGCATTAACTAGCTCGAAAAGAGCGTTCTCGAAGATCCTGCATACTTCTGACAGAAGTCTCACCAAGGTTATCGTAGAAAATGCATGTCTCAGCTTGAAACCCGACGAAAACCGAGTTATCTCCGGTTCTGCACATCAAACGTATCGTGGAGTGGTGAAAACACCAGAAAACGTGTTCCGCGCATTAAGTAGCTCGAAAAGAGCGTTCTCGAAGATTCTGCATACTTCTGACAGAAGTCTCACCAGGATTATCGTAGAAAATGCATATCTCAGCTTGAAACCCGACCGAAACCAAGATATCTCCGATTCTGCATGTCAAACGTACTGTGGAGTGGTGAAAACACCAGAAAACGTGTTTCGTGCATTAAGTAGCTCGAAAAGAGCGATCTAGATGATTCTGCATACTTCTAACTGAAGTCTCACCAATATTATCGCAGAAAATGCATATCTCAGCTCGAAACCTCACGAAAATCAAGATGTTGCCGGTTCTGCATATCAAACGCACTGTGGAGTGGTGAAAACAACCAGAGAACGTGTTTCTCGCATTAAATAGCTCGAAACGAGCGATCTCGATGATTCTTCATACTTCGGACAGAAGTCTCACCAAGATTATCGTAGAAAATGCATATCTCAGCTTGAAACCCGACGAAAACCGAGTTATCTCCGGTTCTGCATATCCAACGCACTGTGGAGTGGTGATAACACCAGATAACGTGTTTCTCGCATTGAATAGATCGAAACGAGCGATCTCGATAATTCTGCATACTTCGGACAGAAGTATCAACAAGATTATCGCAGAAAATGCATATCTCAGCTTGAAACCCCACGAAAACCAAGATATCTACTGTTCTGCACATCAAACGCACTGTGGAGTGGTGAAAACACCAGATAACGTGTTTCTCGCATTAAATAGCTCGAAAAGAGCGTTCTAGATGATTCAGCATACTTCGGACAGAAGTCTCACCAAGATTATCGCAGGAAATGCATATCCCAGCTTGAATCCCCACGAAAACCAAGATATCTCCGGTTCTGCATATCCAACGAACTGTGGAGTGGTGAAAACCCCAGAAAACGAGTTTCTCGCATTAAATAGCTCGAAAAGAGCGCTCTCGATGTTCCTGCATACTTCGGACAGATGTTTCACCAAGATTATCGTAGAAAATGCATATCTCAGCTTGAAACCCGACGAAAACCGAGTTATCTCCGGTTCTGCATATCCAACGCACTGTGGAGTGGTGATAACACCAGATAACGTGTTTCTCGCATTGAATAGATCGAAACGAGCGATCTCGATGATTCTGCATACTTCGGACAGAAGTATCAACAAGATTATCGCAGAAAATGCATATCTCAGCTTGAAACCCCACGAAAACCAAGATATCTACTGTTCTGCACATCAAATGCACTGTGGAGTGGTGAAAACACCAGAAAACGTGTTTCTCGCACTAAATAGCTCGAAAAGAGCGCTCTCGACGTTTCTGCATACCTCGGACAGAAGTCTCAACAAGATTATCGCAGAAAATGCATATCTCAGCTTGAAACCCCACGAAAACCAAGATATCTATTGTTCTGCATATCAAATGCACTGTGGAGTGGTGAAAACACCAGAAAACGTGTTTCTCGCACTAAATAGCTCGAAAAGAGCGCTCTCGACGTTTCTGCATACTTCGGACAGAAGTCTCAACAAGATTATCGCAGAAAATGCATATCTCAGCTTGAAACCCCACGAAAACCAAGACATCTACTGTTCTGCATATCAAACGCACTGTGGAGTGGTGAAAACACCAGATAACGTGTTTCTCGCACTAAATAGCTCGAAAAGAGCGCTCTCGACGTTTCTGCATACTTCGGACAGAAGTCTCAACAAGATTATCGCAGAAAATGCATATCTCAGCTTGAAACCCCACAAAAACCAAGATATCGCCGGTTCTGCATATCAAACGCACTGTGGAGTGGTGAAAACACCAGATAACGTGTTTCTCGCATTAAATAGCTCGAAACGAGCGATCTCCATGATTCTGCATACTTCGGACAGAGGTCTCACCAAGATTATCGTAGAAAATGCATATCTCTGCTTGAAACCCGACGAAAACCGAGTTATCTCCGGTTCTGCACATCAAACGTACCGTGGAGTGGCCAAAGCACCAGTAAACGTGTTTCGCGCCTTAAGTAGCTCGAAAAGAGCGTTCTCGAAGATTCTGCATAATTCTGACAGAAGTCTCACCAGGATTATCGTAGAAAATGCATGTCTCAGCTTGAAACCCGACCGAAACCAAGATATCTCCGGTTCTGCATGTCAAACGTACTGTGGAGTGGTGAAAACACCAGAAAACGTGTTTCGTGCATTAAGTAGCTCGAAAAGAGCGATCTAGATGATTCTGCATACTTCTGACAGAAGCCTCACCAGAATTATCGTAGAAAATGCATATCTCAGCTTGAAACCCGAGGAAAACCGATATATCTCCGGTTCTGCACATCAAACGTACCGTGGAGTGGTGAAAACACCAGGAAACGTGTTTCGCGCCTTAAGTAGCTCGAAAAGAGCGTTCTCGAAGATTCTGCATAATTCTGACAGAAGTCTCACCAGGATTATCGTAGAAAATGCATGTCTCAGCTTGAAACCCGACCGAAACCAAGATATCTCCGGTTCTGCATGTCAAACGTACTGTGGAGTGGTGAAAACACCAGAAAACGTGTTTCGTGCATTAAGTAGCTCGAAAAGAGCGATCTAGATGATTCTGCATACTTCTGACTGAAGTCTCACCAATATAATCGCAGAAAATGCATATCTCAGCTTGAAACCCGACGAAAACCAAAATATCGCCGGTTCTACATATCAAACAAACTGTGGAGTGGTGAAAACACCAGATAACGTGTTTCTCGCATTAAATAGCTCGAAAAGCGCGAACTCGATGATTCTGCATACTTCTAACAGAAGTCTCACCAAGATTACCGCAGAAAATGCATATCTCTGCTTGAAACCCCACGAAAACCAAGTTATCTACTGTTCTGCATATCAAATGCACTGTGGAGTGGTGAAAACACCAGATAACGTGTTTCTCGCATTGAATAGCTCGAAACGAGCGATCTCGATGATTCTGCATACTTCTGACTGAAGTCTCACCAATATAATCGCAGAAAATGCATATCTCATCTTGAAACCCCACGAAAACCAAGATATCGCTGGTTCTGCATATCAAACGCACTGTGGAGTGGTGAAAACACCAGAAAACGTGTTTCTCGCATTAAGTAGCACGCAAAGAGCGTTCTCGAAGATCCTGCATACTTCTGACAGAAGTCTCACCAAGATTATCGTAGAAAATGCATATCTCAGCTTGAAACCCGACGAAAACCGATATATCTCCGGTTCTGCACATCAAACGTACCGTGGAGTGGTGAAAACACCAGAAAACGTGTTTCGCGCATTAAGTAGCTCGAAAAGAGCGTTCTCGAAGATTCTGCATAATTCTGACAGAAGTCTCACCAGGATTATCGCAGGAAATGCATATCCCAGCTTGAATCCCCACGAAAACCAAGATATCTCCGGTTCTGCATATCAAACCAACTGTGGAGTGGTGAAAACACCAGATAACGTCTTTCTCGCATTAAATAGCTCGAAAAGCGCGATCTCGATGATTCTGCATACTTCTAACAGAAGTCTCACCAAGATTTTCGCAGAAAATGCATATCTCTGCTTGAAACACCACGAAAACCAAGATATCTACTGTTCTGCATATCCAACGAACTGTGAAGTGGTGAAACCCCCAGAAAACGTGTTTCTCGCTTTAAATAGCTCGAAAGGAGCGCTCTCGATGTTTCTGCATTCTTCGGACAGATGTTTTACCAAGCTTATCGTAGAAAATGCATATCTCAGCTTGAAACCCGACGAAAACCGAAATATCTCCGGTTCTGCATATCCAACACACTGTGGAGTGGTGAAAACACCAGATAACGTGTTTCTCGCATTCAGTAGCTCGAAACGAGCGATCTCGATGATTCTGCATACTTCGGACAGAAGTCTCAACAATATTATCGCAGAAAATGCATATCTCAGCTTGAAACCCCACGAAAACCAAGGTATCTACTGTTCTGCATATCAAACGCACTGTGGAGTGGTGAAAACACCAGATAACGTGTTTCTCGCACTAGCTAGCTCGAAAAGAGTGATCTCGATGATTCAGCATTCTTCGGACAGAAGTCTCACCAAGATAATCGTAAAAAATGCATATCTCAGCTTGAAACCCCACGAAAACCAAGATATCGCTGGTTCTGCATATCAAACGCACTGTGGAGTGGTGAAAACAGCGGATAAGTTTTTTCGCGCATTAACTAGCTCGAAAAGAGCGATCTCGATGCTTCAGCATACTTCGGACGGAAGTCTCACCAAGATTATCGCAGAAAACGCATATCTCAGCATGAAACCCCACGAAAACCAAGATATGGCCGGTTCTGCATATCATACGCACTGTGGAGTGGTGAAAACACCAGCTAACGTGTTTTTCGCATTAAATAGCTCGAAACGAGCGATCTCGATGATTAAGCATACTTCGGACAGAAGTCTCACCAAGATTATAGTAAAAAATGCATATCTCAGCTTGAAACCCCACGAAAACCAAGATATCGCTGGTACTGCATATCATACGCACTGTGGAGTGGTGAAAACACCAGCTAACGTGTTTTTCGCATTAAATAGCTCGAAACGAGCGACCTCGATGATTCTGCATACTTCGGACAGAAGTCTCACCAAGATTATCGCAGAAAATGCATATCTCACCTTGAAACCCCACGAAATCCAAGATGTCGCCGGTTCTGCATATCAAACGCACTGTGGAGTGGTGAAAACACCAGAAAACGTGTTTCTCGCATTAAGTAGATCGAAAAGAGCGTTCTCGAAGATCCTGCATACTTCTGACAGAAGTCTCACCAGGATTATCGTAGAAAATGCATATCTCAGCTTGAAACCCGACCGAAACCAAGATATCTCCGGTTCTGCATGTCAAACGTACTGTGGAGTGGTGAAAACACCAGAAAACGTGTTTCGTGCATTAAGTAGCTCGAAAAGAGCGATCTAGATGATTCTGCATACTTCTGACTGATGTCTCACCAATATTATCGCAGAAAATGCGTATCTCAGCTGGAAACACCACGAAAATCAAGATATCGCCGGTTCTGCATATCAAACGCACTGTGGAGTGGTGAAAACACCAGATAACGTGTTTCTCGCATTAAATAGCTCGAAAAGAGCGACCTCGATGATTCTGCATACTTCTGACTGAAGTCTCACCAATATTATCGCAGAAAATGCGTATCTCAGCTGGAAACACCACGAAAATCAAGATATCGCTGGTTCTGCATATCAAACGCACTGTGGAGTGGTTAAAACACCAGATAGCGTGTTTCTCGCATTAAATAGCTCGAAAAGAGCGATCTAGATGATTCAGCATACTTCGGACAGAAGTCTCACCAAGATTATCGTAGCAAATGCATATCTCAGCTTGAACCCCGACGAAATCAAAGATGTCGCCGGTTCTGCATATCAAACGCACTGTGGAGTGGTGAAAACAAAATCTTAAAAAAATAATCCTGGTCGCATACAATATAAATTTGATTGATTAATACGTCCAGGAACAGCATCAACTTTAATTCCATCTGATTGAATAGCTCATGAATGAATTACATCAGTTGATGATAATAATAATCGAATCGGAAAATTTATTGGAATGACCATACGATTATCAACATCTAATAAACGAAAACTATTCATAACCCTATCAGATAATATATAAGAATCAAATTCCAAATCTTTAAATTCTGAATATTCATAAGTCCAAAATCACTGATGACCTATAATTTTAATTGTAAAATAAGGATTTAAAATTTCATCAATATAATATAAAATCTTTAAAGAAGGAAAACAAATTGTTATTAAAATAAAAATTGGAATAATAGTTCAAATAATTTCCAATAAATGATTCTTCAATAAATACCGATTAACATACTTATTAGTAATAATATCTAAAATAATTAATATTGAAAATACAATAATAACTAACATTAATATTATAACTAAATTATGAAAAGAAATTAAATTGTCAGAATAAGGTGAATTAGAATCTTGAAATCTATATATAAATCATATTGCAATTTTTAATAAAAAATAATATATTTTTATAAATAAATCTTAAATCTATCGCACTTATCTGCCATAGTAAATAAAATAAAATATTAAAAATAAAAATTAAATCAATCATTAAAACTCAACATTATTAAATATTCAAAAATAATTCCTTTTTATTATTTAACACAATAGGTACTTCTAAATATACATGATCTAAAGGAGGTATAAAACCAATTCATTCTAATGAACTATTAAATTTAAAAACTACTAACCGTATTGAAATAAATCTTTCTAAAATTAAAAAAATTAATAAAATTAATCTATTTAAAGAAATTAATGAACCAATTGAAGAAAATAAATTCCAACAATAATATGCATCAGGATAATCTGAATATCGTCGAGGTATACCCATTAATCCTAAAAAATGTTGAGGAAAAAAAGTTATATTAACACCAATAAACATTATATAAAACTGAATTTTCAATCAATTCTGATGTATAACAACACCAAAAATTAAAGGAAATCAATGAATAAATCTTCCAACAATTGCAAAAACTGCTCCTATAGATAAAGCATAATGAAAATGACCAACAACATAATAAGTATCATGTAAAATAATATCAATAGAAGAATTTGATAATACAATACCCGTCAATCCACCAATAATAAATATTATAACAAACCCTAATGATCATAAAATTGAATTATTATAACCTAATTTAGCTCCATGATAAGTAGCTAATCAACTAAAAACTTTAATTCCTGTAGGAACTGCAATAACTATAGTTGCTGAAGTAAAATAAGCTCGAGTATCTACATCTAACCCAACTGTAAATATATGATGAGCTCATACAATAAATCCTAGAAATCCAATTCCTAATATAGCATAAATCATTCCTAAATTACCAAATACCTCTTTTTTACCACTCTCATTTATAATAATATGTGAAATCAAACCAAACCCCGGTAAAATTAAAATATAAACTTCAGGATGCCCAAAAAATCAAAATAAATGTTGATATAAAATTGGATCACCTCCCCCTAAAGGATCAAAAAACGAAGTATTAATATTTCGATCAAAAATTAATATTGTAATTGCTCCAGCTAAAACTGGCAATGATAATAATAATAAAATAGCTGTAATAAACACTGATCAAGGAAATAAAGCTATTTGATCATAATTTAAAGATAAATTTTTTATTATTATAATAGTTACTATAAAATTTATTGCCCCAATAATTGAAGAAATTCCTGATAAATGTAAAGAAAAAATAGTAATATCAACAGAAGGAGAAGAATGAAATAAATATGAAGATAAAGGAGGATAAACCGTTCAACCAGTCCCTGGTCTAACTTGAAATAAATTTCTTAAAAGTAATAATATTAATGATGGCGGTAATAATCAAAATCTAATATTATTTATACGAGGAAATGCCATATCTGGAGATCCTAATATTCTAACTAATCAATTACCAAATCCACCAATTATAAATGGTATTACTATAAAAAAAATTATTAAAAATGCATGAACAGTAACAATTGAATTATAAACTTGATCATTATTAATTCATATACCTGGGGTACTTAACTCCATACGAATAATTATTCTCATAGAAGTTCCAATTATCCCTGATCATAAAGCAAACACAAAATAAATTATACCAATATTTTTATGATTAGTAGAATAAAATCATTTATCAAACATAAATAAAACATAATTATATAATATTTAAATATTAATAAATATATTTATATATTATAAGATTTATAATAAATCAATATATATATATATTTAACTTTGAAAATTAAAAGTTTATTTTAACTTAATATCTTCAAATCAAAAAAAGTATCATGTCTGATAAAAGAATTAAATTGTAAATTTAAACATGTAAGAAAAACTTACTGATACTAATTTTCTATAGTTTAAAAAAAACTTAAAATTGCAAATTTTAAAATATAAATAATTATTAGAAAATATTAATCATAAATATCTCACACTATATTAAATTTAACAAATTGATCAATACTTAAATTATATTAAATTAAAACCTTTAAGTAACATAAACATTAACCAATAAAAACCTAAAAAAAAATAACATAATAATAAATAAAACAATATAAGACTTAAATATATAACTCTTACAAAAATATTTTTTAGCTCTAGTATAATTCCTACTAATATATAATAATAATCTGAAATAATTTCAAATAATTATAACTGATGCTAATATCATAATAAATAATAAAACATAAAAATTAACATAATCCTCTAAAAAATAATAATTCAAAATTCACTTTAACACTAAAGACAAAAATGGAGGTAAAGAAGAATAAATTAAAACTATAATAATAAAATATACCTTCAAATATTTATCAACTAATAAAAACCCCAAATCATTAAAAGTTACCACATCAAATTTTTCAAAAAAATATAATATATAAAAAATAACTGCATAAAAAGAAAAATATACCAAATAAATTTTTACATTTACATATATAATTATTAATAAAAAAGTTGATTGAATAATAGAAGAACATCTAATAAATATTTTTATAGAATTATAAACTTTCATAATAATAGGAATAAAAATTAAATTTAATAAAATTCAACCTATAAAAAAAAAAATTTATACCACTCACATTAGCTAAAAAATATATAGGTACTATTTTTATAACTGTTGAAAATATAAAAATTCTTGTTCAACACATATCTATGAATATAAATAGATCATTGATGAAAAGGAAATATTCCTAATTTTACTAACATAATTAATTGAATAAAAATTTCAAAAAAAACTCTTACTTCTTTCATAGATACATAAAAATACAATCTTATAATAAAAACTAACCTTCTTACTACTGATACTATATAATAAAAAACACTAGCATATTTTGAATCTCTAGTTAAATTTATATAAATAATTAAAACTAATGTTATAACTTCATAAATTAATCACATAAAAAATAAATCTCTTACAAAAAGAATGATTAAATAATTAATAATAATATATCTAAGACATATTACATTTTTAAATATTATTTTCTTCACAAAAAACCAATTCAAAATTATCTTTTAATTAAAAATTAAATAGTTTATAATACTAAAATTTTTACCTATTATATTTTAGTGTCAAAGCACATAAATTTTTGAAATTTAAAGTATTAATAAAATTAATAAATATAAAAAAATCAATTAGTAACAATAAATATAAAATTTATTTAAGTATCTTATCAAAATAATCCTTTAATCAGGCATATTACTTTAATACATACATATATATATATATATAAAATATATAAAAGATACATATTATCTATAACTAGGGTATGAACCTAACAGCTTTAAACTTAGCTTATTTATATAGATATATTTAAAAATTACTTTTTATTGCAAATTAAATATTATAAATTAAAATTAACTAATATCCATTTAAAGATATATATATATTTATATTCATCCTTAAGGAAAGAGTGAAGCCATTGAAATAAACTAAAGCTAGGGAAAATTCGAAAGGTTAATATCCAAAAATCCTCTACTTGCAAGGAACAAATGAGGCTATTTAAATAAATTCAAGCTAAAGTAGAATTGAAAGGTTTATTTCAATATATTCATCCTTAGGGAAAGAGTGAAGCCATTGAAATAAACTAAAGCTAAAGTAAATTCGAAAGGTTAATATCCAAATCCTCTACTTGCAAGGGACAAATGAGGCTATTTAAATAAATTCAAGCTAAAGTAGAATTGAAAGGTTTATTTCAATATATTCATCCTTAGGGAAAGAATGAAGCCATTGAAATAAACTAAAGCTAATATAAATTCGAAAGGTTAATATCCAAAAATCCTCTACTTGCAAGGGACAAATGAGGCTATTTAAATAAATTCAAGCTAAAGTAGAATTGAAAGGTTTATTTCAATATATTCATCCTTAGGGAAAGAATGAAGCCATTGAAATAAACTAAAGCTAATGTAAATTCGAAAGGTTAATATCCAAATCCTCTACTTGCAAGGAACAAATGAGGCTATTTAAATAAATTCAAGCTAAAGTAGAATTGAAAGGTTTATTTCAATATATTCATCCTTAGGGAAAGAGTGAAGCCATTGAAATAAACTAAAGCTAAAGTAAATTCGAAAGGTTAATATCCAAAAATCCTCTACTTGCAAGGGACAAATGAGGCTATTTAAATAAATTCAAGCTAAAGTAGAATTGAAAGGTTTATTTCAATATATTCATCCTTAGGGAAAGAGTGAAGCCATTGAAATAAACTAAAGCTAATGTAAATTCGATAGGTTAATATCCAAATCCTCTACTTGCAAGGGACAAATGAGGCTATTTAAATAAATTCAAGCTAAAGTAGAATTGAAAGGTTTATTTCAATATATTCATCCTTAGGGAAAGAATGAAGCCATTGAAATAAACTAAAGCTAATATAAATTCGAAAGGTTAATATCCAAATCCTCTACTTGCAAGGGACAAATGAGGCTATTTAAATAAATTCAAGCTAAAGTAGAATTGAAAGGTTTATTTCAATATATTCATCCTTAGGGAAAGAATGAAGCCATTGAAATAAACTAAAGCTAATATAAATTCGAAAGGTTAATATCCAAATCCTCTACTTGCAAGGGACAAATGAGGCTATTTAAATAAATTCAAGCTAAACTAGAATTGAAAGGTTTATTTCAATATATTCATCCTTAGGAAAAGAGTGAAGCCATTGAAATAAACTAAAGCTAATGTAAATTCGAAAGGTTAATATCCAAATCCTCTACTTGCAAGGGACAAATGAGGCTATTTAAATAAATTCAAGCTAAAGTAGAATTGAAAGGTTTATTTCAATATATTCATCCTTAGGAAAAGAGTGAAGCCATTGAAATAAACTAAAGCTAATGTAAATTCGAAAGGTTAATATCCAAATCCTCTACTTGCAAGGGACAAATGAGGCTATTTAAATAAATTCAAGCTAAAGTAGAATTGAAAGGTTTATTTCAATATATTCATCCTTAGGGAAAGAGTGAAGCCATTGAAATAAACTAAAGCTAATGTAAATTCGAAAGGTTAATATCCAAATCCTCTACTTACAAGGGACAAATGAGGCTATTTAAATAAATTCAAGCTAAAGTAGAATTGAAAGGTTTATTTCAATATATTCATCCTTAGGGAAAGAGTGAAGCCATTGAAATAAACTAAAGCTAAAGTAAATTCGAAAGGTTAATATCCAAAAATCCTCTACTTGCAAGGGACAAATGAGGCTATTTAAATAAATTCAAGCTAAAGTAGAATTGAAAGGTTTATTTCAATATATTCATCCTTAGTGAAAGAGTGAAGCCATTGAAATAAACTAAAGCTAATGTAAATTCGAAAGGTTAATATCCAAATCCTCTACTTACAAGGGACAAATGAAGCTATTTAAATAAATTCAAGCTAAAGTAGAATTAAAAGGTTTATTTCAATATATTCATTCTTAGGGAAAGAATGAAACCATTGAAATAAACTAAAATCGACTATTAATAATAAATTTATTTATTAATTAAATTCTCTACTTATAAAAACAAATAAAACTATTTAAATAAATTCAAACTAAAGTAGAATTGAAAGGTTTATTTCAATATATTCATCTTTAAGGGAAAAATAAAGCCATTGAAATAAACTAAAACCAACTATTAATAATAAATTTATTTATTAATCAAATTCTGTACTTATAAAAGACAAATAAAACTATTTAAATAAATTCAAACTAAAGTAGAATTGAAAGGTTTATTTCAATATATTCATTCTTAGGGAAAGAATGAAACCATTGAAATAAACTAAAATCGACTATTAATAATAAATTTATTTATTAATTAAATTCTCTACTTATAAAAACAAATAAAACTATTTAAATAAATTCAAACTAAAGTAGAATTGAAAGGTGAATTTCAATATATCCATCTTTAAGGGAAAAATAAAGCCATTGAAATAAACTAAAATCGACTATTAATAATAAATTTATTTATTAATTAAATTCTCTAAGATACAAATTTAATTATAAATTATATATAAATTATATATAAATACCCCCCCCAATAATTAATAATTTTATTTAATTCATAAATAAAAATTTTTAATTTTTTTTTGTTATTAAGTAACGCTATAATCTTATTAATAATATTAAACTATAATTTTATTACATAATAAATTTAAATATAAGTAAATAAAATTAATTTTTAATTTGAAAAATTTTTTATTAATATATATATATATATATTAATATTAAAATGTATATATATATATAAATAATTTATTAACCAATATATTTATATATATATAAATCATAGGTGGGTTCCAAAATTTATAAAAGATTATATTAACCTTTATATATTAATATTAATATTAATTAATTAAATATTTATATAATTATATATATAATTTTATATCTATAATATATGTAAATTATATTATGAATACATTAGATTATAATAAATTATTGAAAAGAAAAGAAATATAAATATAAATATAAATATTATTTATTAATTAATAAATATTTATATATATATATATATATATATATATATATATATATATATATATATATATATATATAAATCTATATATATACATATATATATATTTATTAAATATTAATCAATTTATTAAATATAGTGCATTTATAAGTTATTAAATAATTTATAAATTATATGAAAGCATAAATAATCATAATTTAATCCTACCTTAGGATATATTTATAAATGTATATCTATTCTCAGATTTATATATTGTAATATTTATATATATATCTTGTTATATATAAAATGTATATATATTTATCAGTTGGCCTCCATCTATCTATAATAATATATAAATATATATATATATATAAATAATTTATTAATTAATAGATATATATTATATATATCAATATTAAGATGTATATATATATAAATAATTTATTAATTAATATATATATATATAAACTACTACTATAATAAGTTTTTATTATTAAAAATTTTGTATTAAAATTTTAATCTAATATAATTAATAATATTTTAGGGCTATTTAATAACAATTTATTTCTATATAATTTTTTTTATATAAAAATTAATTTTTTTATTATTTATAATTTTCTATAGAAAAATCAAAGCTTTAAATAGTTAATTAAGGGGTTAACTATTATAAAGATTAGATTTACCTATAGATAGATTAATCTTTGTATATTTAATTAAAAAATTAATTACATTATAGAAATTGATACATTCTATAGAAAAATCAAAGCTTTAAATAGTTAATTGGGGGGTTAACTATTATAAAGATTAGATTTACCTATAGATAGATTAATCTTTGTATATTTAATTAAAAAATTAATTACATTATAGAAATTGATACCTTCTATAGAAAAATCAAAGCTTTAAATAGTTAATTGGGGGGTTAACTATTATAAAGATTAGATTTACCTATAGATAGATTAATCTTTGTATATTTAATTAAAAAATTAATTACATTATAGAAATTGATACCTTCTATAGAAAAATCAAAGCTTTAATTTATTTAAAATTTTTAAATAAATTTAAGTCAATAAAATTGAATTTAAGTTACAAATTAATTAAGTTTATTTTATATATATAATTAAATTAAAAAATAATTCTTTATTAATAATAAAATCTGCAACACTAAATAAAAATTTTATTCGAAAATAAATTTTAATAATGGTAAATTTCGGTGCCAGCAACAGCGGTTAAACCAATTTTATAAATTAATTATTCATAATATTTTAATTACTTAAAAATTAATATATTTTAATTAAAAAATTAAATTTTTAGTGAAATATACAATTTAGTTCAAATAATTAAAATTTATTATTAAATTAATTGATAAATTTTATAAAAAAACTAGGATTAGATACCCTACTATAAAATTAAATAAAAAATTAACTATTAAATGTAAATCATTAAAATTAATAAATATGGCGGCTTATTAATTCCATTAGAGGAACTTATAATTTAATCGATATTCCACGATAAGACTCACTTAAATTACATTTATATATAGCTGTTTACAAATTTTTTTTAATTGATAATGTTAATAAATTTTAATAAATTAAAATTCAAGTAAATATGTAGTGCATTTAAGATATTAAGAGTTATAATATAATATTATATTTTGAATAAATAATTTTAAAATTATTTTGAAAGAAAATTTAAAAGTAAATTTACTTTAATTAATTAAATTGAACTATATGCTAATAAGCGTACAAATCGCCCGTCAATTTCACCAAAATGAAATAAGTCGTAACATAGTAATTGTACTGGAAAGTGTAATTAGGAACTAAAAATTTTAGTTTAAACTGAAATAAAATTTTTCATTTACACTGAAAAGATTAATTTAATTAAAATTTTATTTTAATTAAAATAATAAAAAATATTATAAATTAATCAATTTTATATAAATAAAATTTTATCAAATAACAATTATTTCAGTAATTATTTATTAAAAAATAATTTTTTTAAAAGTTAAAAGTAATGTAAATGAACTTATTTAAATTTAAAAAATTTTAAATAAATTTAGTACCTTTTGTATCAGGGTTAATCAAATTAAATTATTTAAAAATAATATTAAAACAAATAAATTTTATCCATTAAGTCAATTATTTTATTGATTTTTTATTAATAGATTTATTATATTAACTTGATTAGGTGGTCAGTTAATTGAATATCCTTATATTCAATTGAATAATATATTTACAATTATATATTTTTTTTTTTATTGTTTCTCCTGGATTATATTATTATTGAGATAATATTATTTATTAAATTAATAAATAGTTAATGAACTTGAATAAG
>CATORF010000075.1:0-90000 GCA_951804975.1 Anthophora plumipes
ATATCGCTGGTTCTGCATATCAAACGCACTGCGGAGTGGTGAAAACACCAGATAACGTGTTTCTCGCATTAAATATCTCGAATAGAGCGATCTCGATGATTAAGCATACTTCGGACAGAAGTCTCACCAAGATTATCGTAAAAAAATGCATATCTCAGCTTGAAACCCCACGAAAACCAAGATTTCGCTGGTTCTGCATATCAAACGCACTGTGGAGTGCTGAAAACACCCGATAACGTGTTTGTCGCATTAAATAGCTCGAAAAGTGCGATCTCGATGATTCTGCATACTTCGGACAGAAGTCTCACCAAGATTATCGTAAAAAATGCATATCTCAGCTTGAAACCCCACGTAAACCCAGATATCGCTGGTTCTGCATATCGAACGCACTGTGGAGTGCTGAAAACACCAGATAACGTGTTTGTCGCATTAAATAGCTCGAAAAGTGCGATCTCGATGATTCTGCATACTTCGGACAGAAGTCTCACCTAGATTATCGCAGAAAATGCATATCTCTGCTAGAAACCCCACGAAAACCAAGATATCTCCTGTTCTGCATATCCAACGAACTGTGGATTGGTGAAAACCCCAGAAAACGTGTTTCTCGCATTGAATAGCTCGAAAAGTACGATCTCGATGACTCTGCATACTTCGGACAGAAGTCTCACCAAGATTATCGCAGAAAATGCATATCTGAGCTTGAAACCCCACGAAAACCAAGATATCGCTGGTTCTGCATATCAAACGCACTGCGGAGTGGTGAAAACACCAGATAACTTGTTTCTCGCATTAAATAGCTCGAAAAGAGCGATCTCGATGACTCTGCATACTTCGGACAGAAGTCTCACCAAGATTATCGCAGAAAATGCATATCTGAGCTTGAAACCCCACGAAAACCAAGATATCGTCGGTTCTGCATATCATACGCACTGTGGAGTGGTGAAAACACCAGATAACGTGTTTCTCGCATTAAATAGCTCGAATAGAGCGATCTCGATGATTAAGCATACTTCGGACAGAAGTCTCACCAAGATTATCGAAAAAAATGCATATCTCAGCTTGAAACCCCACGAAAACCAAGATTTCGCTGGTTCTGCATATCAAACGCACTGTGGTGTGCTGAAAACACCAGATAACGTGTTTGTCGCATTAAATAGCTCGAAAAGTGCGATCTCGATGATTCTGCATACTTCGGACAGAAGTCTCACCATGATTATCGTAAAAAATGCATATCTCAGCTTGAAACCCAACGAAAACCAAGATTTCGCTGGTTCTGCATATCAAACGCACTGTGGAGTGGTGAAAACACCAGATAACGTGTTTCTCGCATTCAATAGGTCGAAAAGAGCGATCTCCATGTTTCTGCATACTTCGGACAGAGGTCTCACCATGATTATCGCAGAAAATGCATATCTGAGCTTGAAACCCCACGAAAACCAAGATATCGTCGGTTCTGCATATCATACGCACTGTGGAGTGGTGAAAACACCAGATAACGTGTTTTTCGCATTAAATAGCTCGAATAGTACGATCTCGATGATTCTGCATACTTCGGACTGAAGTCTCACCAAGATTATCGCAGAAAATGCATATCTGAGCTTGAAACCCCACGTAAACCAAGATATCGCTGGTTCTGCATATCAAACGCACTGTGGAGTGCTGAAAACACCAGATAACGTGTTTCTCGCATTAAATATTTCGAAAAGAGCCATCTCGATGTTTCTGCATACTTCGGACACAGGTCTCACCAAGATTATCGCAGAAAATGCATATCTCTGCTAGAAACCCCACGAAAACCAAGATATCTCCTGTTCTGCATATCCAACGAACTGTGGAGTGGTGAAAACCCCAGAAAACGTGTTTGTCGCATTAAATAGCTCGAAAAGTACGATCTCGATGACTCTGCATACTTCGGACAGAAGTCTACACCAAGATTATCGCAGAAAATGCATATCTGAGCTTGAAACCCCACGAAAACCAAGATATCGCTGGTTCTGCATATCAAACGCACTGCGGAGTGGTGAAAACACCAGATAACTTGTTTCTCGCATTAAATATCTCGAAAAGAGCGATCTCGAAGACTCTGCATACTTCGGACAGAAGTCTCACCATGATTATCGCAGAAAATGCATATCTGAGCTTGAAACCCCACGAAAACCAAGATATCGTCGGTTCTGTATATCATACGCACTGTGGAGTGGTGAAAACACCAGATAACGTGTTTCTCGCATTAAATAGCTCGAATAGAGCGATCTCGATGATTAAGCATACTTCGGACAGAAGTCTCACCAAGATTATCGTAAAAAATGCATATCTCAGCTTGAAACCCCACGAAAACCAAGATTTCGCTGGTTCTGCATATCAAACGCACTGTGGTGTGCTGAAAACACCAGATAACGTGTTTGTCGCATTAAATAGCTCGAAAAGTGCGATCTCGATGATTCTGCATACTTCGGACAGAAGTCTCACCATGATTATCGTAAAAAATGCATATCTCAGCTTGAAACCCAACGAAAACCAAGATTTCGCTGGTTCTGCATATCAAACGCACTGTGGAGTGGTGAAAACACCAGATAACGTGTTTCTCGCATTCAATAGGTCGAAAAGAGAGATCTCCATGTTTCTGCATTCTTCGGACTGAAGTCTCACCAAGATTATCGCAGAAAATGCATATCTGAGCTTGAAACCCCACGAAAACCAAGATATCGTCGGTTCTGCATATCATACGCACTGTGGAGTGGTGAAAACACCAGATAACGTGTTTTTCGCATTAAATAGCTCGAATAGTACGATCTCGATGACTCTGCATACTTCGGACAGAAGTCTCACCATGATAATCGCAGAAAATGCATACCTGAGCTTGAAACCCCACGAAAACCAAGATATCGTCGGTTCTGTATATCATACGCACTGTGGAGTGGTGAAAACACCAGATAACGTGTTTCTCGCATTAAATAGCTCGAATAGAGCGATCTCGATGATTAAGCATACTTCGGACAGAAGTCTCACCAAGATTATCGTAAAAAATGCATATCTCAGCTTGAAACCCCACGAAAACCAAGATTTCGCTGGTTCTGCATATCAAACGCACTGTGGAGTGCTGAAAACACCAGATAACGTGTTTGTCGCATTAAATAGCTCGAAACGAGCGATCTCGATGATTAAGCATACTTCGGACAGAAGTCTCACCTAGATTATCGCAGAAAATGCATATCTCTGCTAGAAACCCCACGAAAACCAAGATATCTCCTGTTCTGCATATCCAACGAACTGTGGAGTGGTGAAAACCCCAGAAAACGTGTTTCTCGCATTGAATAGCTCGAAAAGTACGATCTCGATGACTCTGCATACTTCGGACAGAAGTCTCACCAAGATTATCGCAGAAAATGCATATCTGAGCTTGAAACCCCACGAAAACCAAGATATCGCTGGTTCTGCATATCAAACGCACTGCGGAGTGGTGAAAACACCAGATAACTTGTTTCTCGCATTAAATAGCTCGAAAAGAGCGATCTCGATGACTCTGCATACTTCGGACAGAAGTCTCACCAAGATTATCGCAGAAAATGCATATCTCAGCTTGAAACCCAACGAAAACCAAGATTTCGCTGGTTCTGCATATCAAACGCACTGTGGAGTGGTGAAAACACCAGATAACGTGTTTCTCGCATTCAATAGGTCGAAAAGAGCGCTCTCCATGTTTCTGCATACTTCGGACAGAGGTCTCACCATGATTATCGCAGAAAATGCATATCTCTGCTAGAAACCCCACGAAAACCAAGACATCTCCTGTTCTGCATATCCAACGTACTGTGGAGTGGTGAAAACCCCAGAAAACGTGTTTGTCGCATTAAATAGCTCGAAAAGTACGATCTCGATGACTCTGCATACTTCGGACAGAAGTCTCACCATGATTATCGCAGAAAATGCATATCTGAGCTTGAAACCCCACGAAAACCAAGATATCGTCGGTTCTGCATATCATACGCACAGTGGAGTGGTGAAAACACCAGATAACGTGTTTCTCGCATTAAATAGCTCGAAAAGTACGATCTCGATGACTCTGCATACTTCGGACAGAAGTCTCACCAAGATTATCGCAGAAAATGCATATCTGAGCTTGAAACCCCGCGAAAACCAAGATATCGTCGGTTCTGCATATCATACGCACTGTGGAGTGGTGAAAACACCAGATAACGTGTTTCTCGCATTAAATAGCTCGAAAAGTGCGATCTCGATGATTCTGCATACTTCGGACAGAAGTCTCACCATGATTATCGCAGAAAATGCATATCTGAGCTTGAAGCCACACGAAAACCAAGATTTCGCTGGTTATGCATATCAACCGCACTGTGGAGTGGTGAAAACACCAGATAACGTGTTTCTCGCATTAAATATCTCGAAAAGTGCGATCTCGATGATTCTGCATACTTCGGACAGAAGTCTCACCAAGATTATCGCAGAAAATGCATATCTGAGCTTGAAACCACCCGAAAACCTAGATATTGCTGGTTCTGCATATCAAACGCACTGTGGAGTGGTGAAAACACCAGAGAAGGTTTTTCTCGCATTAAATAGCTCGAATAGAGCGGTCTCGATGATTAAGCATACTTCGGACAGAAGTCCCACCAAGTTTATCGTAAAAAATGCATATCTCAGCTTGAAACCCCACGAAAACCAAGATTTCGCTGGTTCTGCTAATCAAACGCACTGTGGAGTGGTGAAAACACCAGATAACGTGTTTCTCGCATTAAATAGGTCGAAAAGAGCGATCTCGATGTTTCTGCATACTTCGGACAGAGGTCTCACCAAGATTACCGCAGAAAATGCATATCTCTGCTAGAAACCCCACGAAAACCAAGATATCTCCTGTTCTGCATATCCAACGAACTGTGGAGTGGTGAAATCCCCAGAAAACGTGTTTCTCGCATTAAATAGCTCGAAAAGTGCGATCTCGATGATTCTGCATACTTCGGACAGAAGTCTCACCAAGATTATTGCAGAGAATTCATATCTGAGCATGAAACCACACGAAAACCAAGATATCGCTGGTTCTGCATATCAAACGCACTGTGGAGTGGTGAAAACACCAGACAAGGTTTTTCTCGCATTAAATAGCTCGAATAGAGCGGTCTCGATGATTAAGCATACTTCGGACAGAAGTCTCACCAAGATTATCGTAAAAAATGCATATCTCAGCTTGAAACCCCACAAAAACCAAGATATCGCCGGTTCTGCATATCAAACGCACTGTGGAGTGGTGAAAACACCAGATAACGTGTTTCTCGCATTAAATATCTCGAAAAGTGCGATCTCGATGATTCTGCATACTTCGGACAGAAGTCTCACCAAGATTATCGCAGAAAATGCATATCTGAGCTTGAAACCACCCGAAAACCAAGATATTGCTGGTTCTGCATATCAAACGCACTGTGGAGTGGTGAAAACACCAGAGAAGGTTTTTCTCGCATTAAATAGCTCGAATAGAGCGGTCTCGATGATTAAGCATACTTCGGACAGAAGTCCCACCAAGATTATCGTAAAAAATGCATATCTCAGATTGAAACCCCACGAAAACCAAGATTTCGCTGGTTCTGCTAATCAAACGCACTGTGGAGTGGTGAAAACACCAGATAACGTGTTTCTCGCATTAAATAGGTCGAAAAGAGCGATCTCGATGTTTCTGCATACTTCGGACAGAGGTCTCACCAAGATTACCGCAGAAAATGCATATCTCTGCTAGAAACCCCACGAAAACCAAGATATCTCCTGTTCTGCATATCCAACGAACTGTGGAGTGGTGAAATCCCCAGAAAACGTGTTTCTCGCATTAAATAGCTCGAAAAGTACGATCTCGATGACTCTGCATACTTCGGACAGAAGTCTCACCAAGATTATCGCAGAAAATGCATATCTGAGCTTGAAACACCACAAAAACCAAGATATCGTCGGTTCTGCATATCATACGCACTGTGGAGTGGTGAAAACACCAGATAACGTGTTTCTCGCATTAAATAGCTCGAAAAGTGCGATCTCGATGCTTCTGCATACTTCGGACAGAAGTCTCACCATGATTATCGCAGAAAATGCATATCTGAGCTTGAAACCACACGAAAACCAAGATTTCGCTGGTTCTGCATTTCAACCGCACTGTGGAGTGGTGAAAACACCCGATAACGTGTTTCTCGCATTAAATAGGTCGAAAAGAGCGATCTCGATGTTTCTGCATACTTCGGACAGAAGTCTCACCAAGATTATCGCAGAAAATGCATATCTGAGCTTGAAACCCCACGAAAACCAAGATATCGTCGGTTCTGCATATCATACGCACTGTGGAGTGGTGAAAACACCAGATAACGTGTTTTTCGCATTAAATAGCTCGAATAGTACGATCTCGATGACTCTGCATACTTCGGACAGAAGTCTCACCATGATTATCGCAGAAAATGCATATCTCTGCTAGAAACCCCACGAAAACCAAGATATCTCCTGTTCTGCATATCCAACGAACTGTGGAGTGGTGAAAACCCCAGAAAACGTGTTTGTCGCATTAAATAGCTCGAAAAGTACGATCTCGATGACTCTGCATACTTCGGACAGAAGTCTCACCATGATTATCGTAAAAAATGCATATCTCAGCTTGAAACCCCACGAAAACCAAGATATCGCTGTTTCTGCATATCAAACGCACTGTGGAGTGGTGAAAACACCAGATAACTTGTTTCTCGCATTAAATAGCTCGAAACGAGCGATCTCGATGATTAAGCATACTTCGGACAGAAGTCTCACCTAGATTATCGCAGAAAATGCATATCTGAGCTTGAAACCCCACGAAAACCAAGATATCGCTGGTTCTGCATATCAAACGCACTGCGGAGTGGTGAAAACACCAGATAACTTGTTTCTCGCATTAAATAGCTCGAAAAGAGCGATCTCGATGACTCTGCATACTTCGGACAGAAGTCTCACCAAGATTATCGCAGAAAATGCATATCTGAGCTTGAAACCCCACGAAAACCAAGATATCGTCGGTTCTGCATATCATACAAACTGTGGAGTGGTGAAGACACCAGATAACGTGTTTCTCGCATTAAATAGCTCGAATAGAGCGATCTCGATGATTAAGCATACTTCGGACAGAAGTCTCACCAAGATTATCGTAAAAAATGCATATCTCAGCTTGAAACCCCACGAAAACCAAGATTTCGCTGGTTCTGCATATCAAACGCACTGTGGTGTGCTGAAAACACCAGATAACGTGTTTGTCGCATTAAATAGCTCGAAAAGTGCGATCTCGATGATTCTGCATACTTCGGACAGAAGTCTCACCATGATTATCGTAAAAAATGCATATCTCAGCTTGAAACCCATCGAAAACCAAGATTTCGCTGGTTCTGCATATCAAACGCACTGTGGAGTGGTGAAAACACCAGATAACGTGTTTCTCGCATTCAATAGGTCGAAAAGAGCGATCTCCATGTTTCTGCATACTTCGGACAGAGGTCTCACCAAGATTAGCGCAGAAAATGCATATCTCTGCTAGAAACCCCACGAAAACCAAGATATCTCCTGTTCTGCATATCCAACGAACTGTGGAGTGGTGAAAACCCCAGAAAACGTGTTTGTCGCATTAAATAGCTCGAAAAGTACGATCTCGATGACTCTGCATGCTTCGGACAGAAGTCTCACCATGATTATCGTAAAAAATGCATATCTCAGCTTGAAACCCCACGAAAACCAAGATATCGCTGTTTCTGCATATCAAACGCACTGTGGAGTGGTGAAAACACCAGATAACTTGTTTCTCGCATTAAATAGCTCGAAACGAGCGATCTCGATGATTAAGCATACTTCGGACAGAAGTCTCACCTAGATTATCGCAGAAAATGCATATCTGTGCTAGAAACCCCACGAAAACCAAGATATCTCCTGTTCTGCATATCCAACGAACTGTGGAGTGGTGAAGACCCCAGAAAACGTGTTTCTCGCATTGAATAGCTCGAAAAGTACGATCTCGATGACTCTGCATACTTCGGACAGAAGTCTCACCAAGATTATCGCAGAAAATGCCTATCTGAGCTTGAAACCCCACGAAAACCAAGATATCGCTGGTTCTGCATATCAAACGCACTGCGGAGTGGTGAAAATACCAGATAACTTGTTTCTCGCATTAAATAGCTCGAAAAGAGCGATCTCGATGACTCTGCATACTTCGGACAGAAGTCTCACCAAGATTATCGCAGAAAATGCATATCTGAGCTTGAAACCCCACGAAAACCAAGATATCGTCGGTTCTGCATATCATACGCACTGTGGAGTGGTGAAAACACCAGATAACGTGTTTCTCGCATTCAATAGGTCGAAAAGAGCGATCTCCATGTTTCTGCATACTTCGGACAGAGGTCTCACCAAGATTATCGCAGAAAATGCATATCTCTGCTAGAAACCCCACGAAAACCAAGATATCTCCTGTTCTGCATATCCAACGAACTGTGGAGTGGTGAAAACCCCAGAAAACGTGTTTGTCGCATTAAATAGCTCGAAAAGTACGATCTCGATGACTCTGCATACTTCGGACAGAAGTCTCACCAAGATTATCGCAGAAAATGCATATCTGAGCTTGAAACCCCACGAAAACCAAGATATCGCTGGTTCTGCATATCAAACGCACTGCGGAGTGGTGAAAACACCAGATAACGTGTTTGTCGCATTAAATAGCTCGAAAAGTGCGATCTCGATGATTCTGCATACTTCGGACAGAAGTCTCACCATGATTATCGTAAAAAATGCATATCTCAGCTTGAAACACAACGAAAACCAAGATTTCGCTGGTTCTGTATATCAAACGCACTGTGGAGTGGTGAAAACACCAGATAACGTGTTTTTCGCATTAAATAGCTCGAATAGTACGATCTCGATGATTCTGCATACTTCGGACTGAAGTCTCACCAAGATTATCGCAGAAAATGCATATCTGAGCTTGAAACCCCACGTAAACCAAGATATCGGTGGTTCTGCATATCAAACGCACTGTGGAGTGGTGAAAACACCAGATAACTTGTTTCTCGCATTAAATAGCTTGAAAAGTGCGATCTCGATGATTCTGCATACTTCGGACAGAAGTCTCACCATGATTATCGTAAAAAATGCATATCTCAGCTTGAAACCCCACGAAAACCAAGATATCGCTGTTTCTGCATATCAAACGCACTGTGGAGTGGTGAAAACACCAGATAACTTGTTTCTCGCATTAAATAGCTCGAAACGAGCGATCTCGATGATTAAGCATACTTCGGACAGAAGTCTCACCAAGATTATCGTAAAAAAATGCATATCTCAGCTTGAAACCCCACGAAAACCAAGATTTCGCTGGTTCTGCATATCAAACGCACTGTGGAGTGCTGAAAACACCAGATAACGTGTTTGTCGCATTAAATAGCTCGAAAAGTGCGATCTCGATGTTTCTGCATACTTCGGACAGAAGTCTCATCAAGATTATCGTAAAAAATGCATATCTCAGCTTGAAACCCCACGAAAACCCAGATATCGCTGGTTCTGCATATCGAACGCACTGTGGAGTGCTGAAAACACCAGATAACGTGTTTGTCGCATTAAATAGCTGGAAAAGTGCGATCTCGATGATTCTGCATACTTCGGACAGAAGTCTCACCATGATTGTCGTAAAAAATGCATATCTCAGCTTGAAACCCAACGAAAACCAAGATTTCGCTGGTTCTGCATATCAAACGCACTGTGGAGTGTTGAAAACACCAGATAACGTGTTTCTCGCATTCAATAGGTCGAAAAGAGCGATCTCCATGTTTCTGCATACTTCGGACAGAGGTCTCACCAAGATTATCGCAGAAAATGCATATCTCTGCTAGAAACCCCACGAAAACCAAGATATCTCCTGTTCTGCATATCTAACGAACTGTGGAGTGGTGAAAACCCCAGAAAACGTGTTTGTCGCATTAAATAGCTCGAAAAGTACGATCTCGATGACTCTGCATACTTCGGACAGAAGTCTCACCAAGATTATCGCAGAAAATGCATATCTGAGCTTGAAACCCCACGAAAACCAAGATATCGCTGGTTCTGCATATCAAACGCACTGCGGAGTGGTGAAAACACCAGATAACTTGTTTCTCGCATTAAATAGCTCGAAAAGAGCGATCTCGATGACTCTGCAAACTTCGGACAGAAGTCTCACCAAGATTATCGCAGAAAATGCATATCTCTGCTAGAAACCCCACGAAAACCAAGATATCTCCTGTTCTGCATATCCAACGAACTGTGGAGTGGTGAAAACCCCAGAAAACGTGTTTGTCGCATTAAATAGCTCGAAAAGTACGATCTCGATTACTCTGCATACTTCGGACAGAAGTCTCACCAAGATTATCGCAGAAAATGCATATCAGAGCTTGAAACCCCACGAAAACCAAGATATCGCTGGTACTGCATATCAAACGCACTGTGGAGTGGTGAAAACACCAGATAACGTGTTTCTCGCATTAAATAGCTCGAAAAGAGCGATCTCGATGATTCAGCATACTTCGGACAGAAGTCTCACCAAGATTATCGCAGGAAATGCATATCTCAGCTTGAAACCCCACGAAAACCAAGATATCTCCGGTTCTGCATATCCAACGAACTGTGGAGTGGTGAAAACCCCAGAAAACGTGTTTCTCGCATTAAATAGCTCGAAAAGAGCGCTCGCGACGTTTCTGCATACTTCGGACAGATGTTTCACCAAGCTTATCGTAGAAAATGCATATCTCAGCTTGAAACCCGACGAAAACCAAAATGTCTGCGGTTCTGCATATCCAACACACTGTGGAGTGGTGAAAACACCAGATAACGTGTTTCTCGCATTCAATAGCTCGAAAAGAGCGTTCTCGAAGATTCTGCATACTTCTGACAGAAGTCTCACCAGGATTATCGCAGGAAATGCATATCTCAGCTTGAAACCCGACCGAAACCAAGATATCGCTGGTACTGCATATCAAACGCACTGTGGAGTGGTGAAAACAACCAGAGAACGTGTTTCTCGCATTAAATAGCTCGAAAAGAGCGATCTCGATGATTCAGCATACTTCGGACAGAAGTCTCACAAAGATTATCGCAGGAAATGCATATCTTAGCTTGAAACCCCACGAAAACCAGGATATCGCCGGGTCTGCATATTAAACGCACTGTGGAGTGGTGAAAACACCAGATAACGTGTTTCTCGCATTAACTAGCTCGAAAAGAGCGATCTGGATGTTTCAGCATACTTCGGACAGAAGTCCACCTAGATTATCGCAGAAAATGCATATCTCAGCTTGAAACCCCACGAAAACCAAGATATCGCTGGTACTGCATATCAAACGCACTGTGGAGTGGTGAAAACAAACAGAGAACGTGTTTCTCGCATTAAATAGCTCGAAAAGAGCGATCTCGATGATTCAGCATACTTCGGACAGAAGTCTCACAAAGATTATCGCAGGAAATGCATATCTTAGCTTGAAACCCCACGAAAACCAGGATATCGCCGGTTCTGCATATTAAACGCACTGTGGAGTGGTGAAAACACCAGATAACGTGTTTCTCGCATTAACTAGCTCGAAAAGAGCGATCTGGATGTTTCAGCATACTTCGGACAGAAGTCCACCAAGATTATCGCAGAAAATGCATATCTCAGCTTGAAACCCCACGAAAACCAAGATATCGCTGGTACTGCATATCAAACGCACTGTGGAGTGGTGAAAACACCAGATAACGTGTTTCTCGCATTAACTAGCTCGAAAAGAGCGATCTCGATGTTTCAGCATACTTCGTCCAGAAGTCCACCAAGATTATCGCAGAAAATGCATATCTCAGCTTGAAACCCGACGAAAACCAATATATCTCCGGTTCTGCATATCCAACGCACTGTGGAGTGGTGAAAACACCAGATAACGTGTTTCTCGCATTAAATAGCTCGAAACGAGCGATCTCGATGATTCTGCATACTTCGGACAGAAATCTCACAAAAATTATCGTAAAAAATGCATATCTCAGCTTGAAACCCGACCGAAACCAAGATATCTCCGGTTCTGCATGTCAAACACACTGTGGAGTGGTGAAAACACCAGATAACGTGTTTCTCGCTCTAACTAGCTCGAAAAGAGCGATCTAGATGATTCTGCATACTTCTGACTGAAGTCTCACCAATATTATCGTAGAAAATGCACATCTCAGCTTGAAACCCGACGAAGACCAAAATATCGCCGGTTCTGCATATCAAACCAACTGTGGAGTGGTGAAAACACCAGATAACGTGTTTCTCGCATTAAATAGCTCGAAACGAGCGATCTCGATGATTCTGCATACTTCGGACAGAAATCTCACCAAAATTATCGTAAAAAATGCATATCTCAGATTGAAACCCCACGAAAACCAAGATATCGCTCTGTTCAGCATATCAAACGCACTGTGGAATGGTGAAAACACCCTGAAAACGTGTTTCTCGCATTAAATAGCTCGAATAGAGCGATCTCGATGATTCTTCATACTTCGGACAGAAGTCTCACCAAGATTATCGTAAAAAATGCATATCTCAGCTTGAAACCCCACGAAAGCCAAGATATCGCTGGTTCTGCATATCTAACGCACTGTGGAGTGGTGAAAACACCGGATAAGGTTTTTCTCGCATTAACTAGCTCGAAAAGAGCGATCTCGATGATTCAGCATACTTCGGACAGAAGTCTCACCAAGATTATCGCAGGAAATGCGTATCTCAGCTTGAAATGCCACGAAAACCAAGATATCGCTGGTTCTGCATTTCAAACGCACTGTGGTGTGGTGAAAACACCATGATAACGTGTTTCTCGCATTAAATAGCTCGAAACGAGCGATCTCGATGTTTCAGCATACTTCGGACAGAAGTCTCACCAAGATTATCGCAGAAAATGCAAATCTCAGCTTGAAACCCCACGAAAACCAAGATATCGCCGGTTCTGCATATCATACGCACTGTGGAGTGGTGAAAACACCAGATAACGTGTTTCTCTCATTAAACAGCTCGAAAAGAGCGATCTAGATGATTCAGCATACTTCGGACAGAAGTCTCACCAAGATTATCGCAGGAAATGCATATCTCAGCTTGAAACCCCACGAAAACCAAGATATCTCCGGTTCTGCATATCATACGCACTGTGGAGTGGTGAAAACACCAGATAACGTGTTTCTCTCATTAAATAGCTCGAAAAGAGCGCTCTCGATGTTTCTGCAGACTTCGGACAGAAGTCTCAACAAGATTATCGCAGAAAATGCATGTCTCAGCTTGAAACCCCACGAAAACCAAGATATATACTGTTCTGCATATCAAACGCACTGTGGAGTGGTGAAAACACCAGATAACGTGTTTCTCGCATTAAATAGCTCGAAACGAGCGATCTCGATGTTTCAGCATACTTCGGACAGAAGTCTCACCAAGATTATCGCAGAAAATGCAAATCTCAGCTTGAAACCCCACGAAAACCAAGATATCGCCGGTTCTGCATATCAAACGCACTGTGGAGTGGTGAAAACACCAGATAACGTGTTTCTCGCATTAAATAGCTCGAAACGAGCGATCTCGATGTTTCAGCATACTTCGGACAGAAGTCTCACCAAGATTATCGCAGAAAATGCAAATCTCAGCTTGAAACCCCACGAAAACCAAGATATCGCCGGTTCTGCATATCATACGCACTGTGGAGTGGTGAAAACACCAGATAACGTGTTTCTCTCATTAAATAGCTCGAAAAGAGCGCTCTCGATGTTTCTGCAGACTTCGGACAGAAGTCTCAACAAGATTATCGCAGAAAATGCATGTCTCAGCTTGAAACCCCACGAAAACCAAGATATCTACTGTTCTGCATATCATACGCACTGTGGAGTGGTAAAAACACCAGATAACGTGTTTCTCGCATTAAATAGCTCGAAACGAGCGATCTCGATGTTTCTGCATACTTCGGACAGAAGTCTCAACAAGATTATCGCAGAAAATGCATATCAGAGCTTGAAACCCCACGAAAACCAAGATATCGCCGGTTCTGCATATCATACGCACTGTGGAGTGGTGAAAACACCAGATAACGTGTTTCTCTCATTAAACAGCTCGAAAAGAGCGATCTAGATGATTCAGCATACTTCGGACAGAAGTCTCACCAAGATTATCGCAGGAAATGCATATCTCAGCTTGAAACCCCACGAAAACCAAGATATCTCCGGTTCTGCATATCCAACGAACTGTGGAGTGTTGAAAACCCCAGAAAACGAGTTTCTCGCATTAAATAGCTCGAAAAGAGCGCTCTCGATGTTTCTGCATACTTCGGACAGATGTCTCACCAAGATTATCGCAGAAAATGCATATCTCAGCTTGAAACCCCACGAAAACCAAGATATCTACTGTTCTGCATATCAAACGCACTGTGGAGTGGTGAAAACACCAGATAACGTGTTTCTCGCACTGACTAGCTCGAACAGAGCGATCTCGATGATTCAGCATACTTCGGACAGAAGTCTCACCAAGATTATCGCAGAAAATGCATATCTCAGCTTGAAACCCCACGAAAACCAAGATATCGCCGGTTCTGCATATCAAACGCACTGTGGAGTGGTGAAAACACCAGATAACGTGTTTCTCGCATTAAATAGCTGGAAACGAGCGATCTCGATGATTCTGCATACTTCGGACAGAAGTCTCACCAAGATTATCGCAGAAAATGCATATCTCAGCTTGAAACCCCACGAAAACCAAGATATCGCTGGTTCTGCATATCAAACGCACTGTGGAGTGCAGAATACACCAGATAACGTGTTTGTCGCAGTAAGTAGCTCGCAAAGAGCGTTCTCGAAGATAATGCATACTTCTGACAGAAGTCTCACCAAGATTATCATAGAAAATGCATATCTCAGCTTGAAACCCGACGAAAACCGAGTTATCCCCGGTTCTGCACATCAAACGTACCGTGGAGTGGTGAAAACACCAGAAAACGTGTTTCGCGCAATAAGTAGCTCGAAAAGAGCGTTCTCGAAGATCCTGCATACTTCTGACAGAAGTCTCACCAAGATTATCGCAGGAAATGCGTATCTCAGCTTGAAATGCCACGAAAACCAAGATATCGCTGGTTCTGCATATCAAACGCACTGTGGTGTGGTGAAAACACCAGATAACGTGTTTCACGCATTATGTAGCTCGAAACGAGCGTTTTCGATGATTCTGCATACTTCTGACAGAAGTCTCACCAGGATTATCGTAGAAAATGCATATCTCAGTTTGAAACCCGACCGAAACCAAGATATCTCCGGTTCTGCATGTCAAACGCACTGTGGAGTGGTGAAAACACCAGACTACGTGTTTCGTGCATTAAGTAGCTCGAAAAGAGCGATCTAGATGATTCTGCATAGTTCTGACTGAAGTCTCACCAATATTATCGCAGAAAATGCATATCTCAGCTTGAAACCCCACGAAAACAAAGATATCTACTGTTCTGCATATCAAACGCACTGTGGAGTGGTGAAAACACCAGATAACGTGTTTCTCGCACTAACTAGCTCGAACAGAGCGATCTCGATGATTCAGCATACTTCGGACAGAAGTCTCACCAACATTATCGCAGAAAATGCATATCTCAGCTTGAAACCCCACGAAAACCAAGATATCGCCGGTTCTGCATATCAAACGCACTGTGGAGTGGTGAAAACACCAGATAACGTGTTTCTCGCATTAAATAGCTCGAAACGAGCGATCTCGATGTTTCAGCATACTTCGGACAGAAGTCTCACCAAGATTATCGCAGAAAATGCATATCTCAGCTTGAAACCCCACGAAAACCAAGATATCGCCGGTTCTGCATATCATACGCACTGTGGAGTGGTGAAAACACCAGATAACGTGTTTCTCGCATTGAATTGCTCGAAACGAGCGATCTCGATAATTAAGCATACTTCGGACAGAAGTCTCACCAAGATTATCGTAAAAAATGCATATCTCAGCTTGTAACCCCACGAAAACCAAGATATCGCTGGTTCTGCATATTAAACGCACTGTGGAGTGCAGAAAACACCAGATAACGTGTTTGTCGCAATAAGTAGCTCGTAAAGAGCGTTCTCGAAGATCCTGCATACTTCTGACAGAAGTCTCACAAAGATTATCATAGAAAATACATATCTCAGCTTGAAACCCCACGAAAACCAAGATATCGCCGGTTCTGCATATCATACGCACTGTGGAGTGGTGAAAACACCAGACTACGTGTTTCGTGCATTAAGTAGCTCGAAAAGAGCGATCTAGATGATTCTGCATACTTCTGACTGAAGTCTCACCAATATTATCGCAGAAAATGCATATCTCAGCTTGAAACCCGACGAAAACCGAGTTATCTCCGGTTCTGCACATCAAACGTACTGTGGAGGGGTAAAAACACCAGAAAACGTGTTTCGCGCATTCAGTAGCTCGAAAAGAGCGATGTCGATGATTCTGCATACTTCGGACAGAAGTCTCAACACGATTATCGTAGAAAATGCATATCTCAGCTTGAAACCCGACGAAAACCAAAATATCTCCGGTTCTGCATATTCAACGCACTGTGGAGTGGTAAAAACACCAGATAACGTGTTTCTTGCATTAAATAGCTCGAAACGAGCGATCTCTATTATTCTGCATACTTCGGACAGAAGTCTCAACAAGATTATCGCAGAAAATGCATATCTCAGCTTGAAACCCCACGAAAACCAAGATATCTACTGTTCTGAATATCAAACGCACTGTGGAGTGGTGAAAACACCAGATAACGTGTTTCTCGTACTAACTAGCTCGAACAGAGCGATCTCGATGATTCAGCATACTTCGGACAGAAGTCTCACCAAGATTATCGCAGGAAATGCATATCTCAGCTTGAAACCCCACGAAAACCAAGATATCTACGGTTCTGCATATCCAACAAACTGTGGAGTGGTGAAAACACCAGATAACGTGTTTGTCGCAGTAAGTAGCTCGTAAAGAGCGTTCTCGAAGATCCTGCATACTTCTGACAGAAGTCTCACCAAGATTATCATAGAAAATGCATATCTCAGCTTGAAACCCGACGAAAACCGAGTTATCCCCGGTTCTGCACATCAAACGTACCGTGGAGTGGTGAAAACACCAGAAAACGTGTTTCGCGCAATAAGTAGCTCGAAAAGAGCGTTCTCGAAGATCCTGCATACTTCTGACAGAAGTCTCACCAAGATTATCGCAGGAAATGCGTATCTCAGCTTGAAATGCCACGAAAACCAAGATATCGCTGGTTCTGCATATCAAACGCACTGTGGTGTGGTGAAAACACCAGATAACGTGTTTCTCGCATTATGTAGCTCGAAACGAGCGTTTTCGATGATTCTGCATACTTCTGACAGAAGTCTCACCAGGATTATCGTAGAAAATGCATATCTCAGTTTGAAACCCGACCGAAACCAAGATATCTCCGGTTCTGCATGTCAAACGCACTGTGGAGTGGTGAAAACACCAGACTACGTGTTTCGTGCATTAAGTAGCTCGAAAAGAGCGATCTAGATGATTCTGCATACTTCTGACTGAAGTCTCACCAATATTATCGCAGAAAATGCATATCTCAGCTTGAAACCCCACGAAAACAAAGATATCTACTGTTCTGCATATCAAACGCACTGTGGAGTGGTGAAAACACCAGATAACGTGTTTCTCGCACTAACTAGCTCGAACAGAGCGCTCTCGATGATTCAGCATACTTCGGACAGAAGTCTCACCAAGATTATCGCAGAAAATGCATATCTCAGCTTGAAACCCCACGAAAACCAAGATATCGCCGGTTCTGCATATCAAACGCACTGTGGAGTGGTGAAAACACCAGATAACGTGTTTCTCGCATTAAATAGCTCGAAACGAGCGATCTCGATGTTTCAGCATACTTCGGACAGAAGTCTCACCAAGATTATCGCAGAAAATGCATATCTCAGCTTGAAACCCCACGAAAACCAAGATATCGCCGGTTCTGCATATCATACGCACTGTGGAGTGGTGAAAACACCAGATAACGTGTTTCTCGCATTGAATAGCTCGAAACGAGCGATCTCGATAATTAAGCATACTTCGGACAGAAGTCTCACCAAGATTATCGTAAAAAATGCATATCTCAGCTTGTAACCCCACGAAAACCAAGATATCGCTGGTTCTGCATATTAAGCGCACTGTGGAGTGCAGAAAACACCAGATAACGTGTTTGTCGCAATAAGTAGCTCGTAAAGAGCGTTCTCGAAGATCCTGCATACTTCTGACAGAAGTCTCACAAAGATTATCATAGAAAATGCATATCTCAGCTTGAAACCCCACGAAAACCAAGATATCGCCGGTTCTGCATATCATACGCACTGTGGAGTGGTGAAAACACCAGACTACGTGTTTCGTGCATTAAGTAGCTCGAATAGAGCGATCTAGATGATTCTGCATACTTCTGACTGAAGTCTCACCAATATTATCGCAGAAAATGCATATCTCAGCTTGAAACCCGACGAAAACCGAGTTATCTCCGGTTCTGCACATCAAACGTACCGTGGAGGGGTAAAAACACCAGAAAACGTGTTTCGCGCATTCAGTAGCTCGAAAAGAGCGATGTCGATGATTCTGCATACTTCGGACAGAAGTCTCAACACGATTATCGTAGAAAATGCATATCTCAGCTTGAAACCCGACGAAAACCAAAATATCTCCGGTTCTGCATATTCAACGCACTGTGGAGTGGTAAAAACACCAGATAACGTGTTTCTTGCATTAAATAGCTCGAAACGAGCGATCTCGATTATTCTGCATACTTCGGACAGAAGTCTCAACAAGATTATCGCAGAAAATGCATATCTCAGCTTGAAACCCCACGAAAACCAAGATATCTACTGTTCTGAATATCAAACGCACTGTGGAGTGGTGAAAACACCAGATAACGTGTTTCTCGCACTAACTAGCACGAACAGAGCGATCTCGATGATTCAGCATACTTCGGACAGAAGTCTCACCAAGATTATCGCAGGAAATGCATATCTCAGCTAGAAACCCCACGAAAACCAAGATATCTTCGGTTCTGCATATCCAACAAACTGTGGAGTGGTGAAAACCCCAGAAAACCTGTTTCTCGCATTAAACAGCTCGAAAAGAGCGCTCTCGACGTTTCTGCACACTTCTGACAGATGTTTCACCACGCTTATCGTAGAAAATGCATATCTCAGCTTGAAACCCGACGAAAACCAAAATATCTGCGGTTCTGCATATCCAACGCACTGTGGAGTGGTGAAAACACCAGATAACGTGTTTCTCGCATTAAATAGCTCGAAACCAGCGATCTCGATGTTTCAGCATACTTCGGGCAGATGTTTCGCCAAGCTTATCGAAGAAAATGCATATCTGAGCTTGAAACCCGACGAAAAGCAAAATATCTGCGGTTCTGCATATCCAACGCACTGTGGAGTGGTGAAAACACCAGATAACGTGTTTCTCGCATTATGTAGCTCGAAACGAGCGTTCTCGATGATTCTGCACACTTCTGACAGAAGTCTCACCAGGATTATCGTAGAAAATGCATATCTCAGTTTGAAACCCGACCGAAACCAAGATATCTCCGGTTCTGCATGTCAAACGCACTGTGGAGTGGTGAAAACACCAGACTACGTGTTTCGTGCATTAAGTAGCTCGAAAAGAGCGATCTAGATGATTCTGCATACTTCTGACTGAAGTCTCACCAATATTATCGCAGAAAATGCATATCTCAGCTCGAAACCTCACGAAAATCAAGATGTTGCCGGTTCTGCATATCAAACGCACTGTGGAGTGGTGAAAACAACCAGAGAACGTGTTTCTCGCATTAAATAGCTCGAATAGAGCGATCTCGATGATTCTGCATACTTCGGACAGAAGTCTCAAGAAGATTATCGTAAAAAATGCATATCTGAGCTTGAAACCCCACGAAAACCAAGATATCGCTGGTACTGCATATCAAACGCACTGTGGAGTGGTGAAAACACCAGATAACGTGTTTCTCGCATTAAATAGCTCGGAGAGATCGTTCTCGAAGATCCTGCATACTTCTGACAGATGTCTCACCAAGATTATCGTAGAAAATGCATATCTCAGCTTGAAACCCGACGAAAACCGAGTTATCTCCGGTTCTGCCCTTCAAACGTACCGTGGAGTGGTGAAAACACCAGAAAACGTGTTTCGCGCATTAAGTAGTTCGAAAAGAGCGTTCTCGAAGATTCTGCATACTTCTGACAGAAGTCTCACCAAGATTATCGTAGAAAATGCATATCTCAGCTTAAAACCCGACGAAAACCGAGTTATATCCGGTTCTGCCCATCAAACGTACCGTGGAGTGGTGAAAACACCAGAAAACGTGTTTCGAGCATTAAGTAGCTCGAAAAGAGCGATCTCGAAGATTCTGCATACTTCTGACAGAAGTCTCACCAGTATTATCGTAGAAAATGCATATCTCAGCTTGAAACCCGACCGAAACCAAGATATCTCCGGTTCTGCATGACAAACGTACTGTGGAGTGGTGAAAACACCAGAAAACGTGTTTCGTGCATTAAGTAGCTCGAAAAGAGCGATCTAGACGATTCTGCATACTTCTGACAAAAGACCCACCAAGATTATCGCAGAAAATGCATATCTCAGCTTGAAACCCCACGAAACCCAAGATATCTCCGGTTCTGCATGTCAAACGCACTGTGGAGTGGTAAAAACAACCAGAGAACGTGTTTCTCGCATTAAATAGCTCGAAAAGTGCGATCTCGATGATTCAGCATACCTCGCACAGAAGTCTCACCAAGATTATCGCAGGAATTGCATATCTCAGCTTGAAACCCCACGAAAACCAAGATATCTACGTTTCTGCATAACCAACAAACTGTGGAGTGGTGAAAACACCAGATAACGTGTTTCTCGCATTAACTAGCTCGAAAAGAGCGATCTCGATGTTTCAGCATACTTCGGGCAGATGTTTCGCCAAGCTTATCGAAGAAAATGCATATCTGAGCTTGAAACCCGACGAAAAGCAAAATATCTGCGGTTCTGCATATCCAACGCACTGTGGAGTGGTGAAAACACCAGATAACGTGTTTCTCGCATTATGTAGCTCGAAACGAGCGTTCTCGATGATTCTGCACACTTCTGACAGAAGTCTCACCAGGATTATCGTAGAAAATGCATATCTCAGTTTGAAACCCGACCGAAACCAAGATATCTCCGGTTCTGCATGTCAAACGCACTGTGGAGTGGTGAAAACACCAGACTACGTGTTTCGTGCATTAAGTAGCTCGAAAAGAGCGATCTAGATGATTCTGCATACTTCTGACTGAAGTCTCACCAATATTATCGCAGAAAATGCATATTTCAGCTCGAAACCTCACGAAAATCAAGATGTTGCCGGTTCTGCATATCAAACGCACTGTGGAGTGGTGAAAACACCAGCTAACGTGTTTCTCGCTCTAACTAGCTCGAAAAGAGCGATCTCGATGATTCAGCATACTTCGGACAGAAGTCTCACCAAGATCATCGCAGGAAATGCGTATCTCAGCTTGAAATGCCACGAAAACCAAGATATCGCTGGTTCTGCGTATCAAACGCACTGTGGAGTGGTGAAAACACCAGATAACGTGTTTCTCGCATTAAATAGCTCGAAACGATCGATCTCGATGATTCTGCATACTTCGGACAGAAGTCTCAAGAAGATTATCGTAAAAAATGCATATCTGAGCTTGAAACCCCACGAAAACCAAGATATCGCTGGTACTGCATATCAAACGCACTGTGGAGTGGTGAAAACACCAGATAACGTGTTTCTCGCATTAAATAGCTCGGAGAGAGCGTTCTCGAAGATCCTGCATACTTCTGACAGAAGTCTCACCAAGATTATCGTAGAAAATGCATATCTCAGCTTGAAACCCGACGAAAACCGAGTTATCTCCGGTTCTGCCCATCAAACGTACCGTGGAGTGGTGAAAACACCAGAAAACGTGTTTCGCGCATTAAGTAGTTCGAAAAGAGCGTTCTCGAAGATTCTGCATACTTCTGACAGAAGTCTCACCAAGATTATCGTAGAAAATGCATATCTCAGCTTGAAACCCGACGAAAATCGAGTTATATCCGGTTCTGCCCATCAAACGTACCGTGGAGTGGTGAAAACACCAGAAAACGTGTTTCGAGCATTAACTAGCTCGAAAAGAGCGATCTCGAAGATTCTGCATACTTCTGACAGAAGTCTCACCAGTATTATCGTAGAAAATGCATATCTCAGCTTGAAACCCGACCGAAACCAAGATATCTCCGGTTCTGCATGACAAACGTACTGTGGAGTGGTGAAAACACCAGAAAACGTGTTTCGTGCATTAAGTAGCTCGAAAAGAGCGATCTAGACGATTCTGCATACTTCTGACAAAAGACCCACCAAGATTATCGCAGAAAATGCATATCTCAGCTTGAAACCCCACGAAACCCAAGATATCTACTGTTCTGCATATCCAACGAACTGTGGAGTGGTGAAAACCCCAGAAAACGTGTTTCTCGCATTAAATGGCTCGAAAAGAGCGCTCTCGATGTTTCGGCATACTTCGGACAGATGTTTCACCAAGCTTATCGTAGAAAATGCATATCTCAGCTTGAAACCCGACGAAAACCAAAATATCTCCGGTTCTGCATATCCAACGCACTGTGGAGTGGTGAAAACACCAGATAACGTGTTTCTCGCATTAAATAGCTCGAAACGATCGATCTCGATGATTCTGCATACTTCGGACAGAAGTCTCAACAAGATTATCGCAGAAAATGCATATCTCAGCTTGAAACCCCACGGAAACCAAGATATCTACTGTTCTGCATATCAAACGCACTGTGGAGTGGTGAAAACACCAGCTAACGTGTTTCTCGCTCTAACTAGCTCGAAAAGAGCGATCTCGATGATTCAGCATACTTCGGACAGAAGTCTCACCAAGATCATCGCAGGAAATGCGTATCTCAGCTTGAAATGCCACGAAAACCAAGATATCGCTGGTTCTGCGTATCAAACGCACTGTGGAGTGGTGAAAACACCAGATAACGTGTTTCTCGCATTAAATAGCTCGAAACGATCGATCTCGATGATTCTGCATACTTCGGACAGAAGTCTCACCAAGATTATCGCACGAAATGCATATCTCAGCTTGAAACCCCACGAAAACCAAGATATCTCCGGTTCTGCATATCCAACGAACTGTGGAGTGTTGAAAACCCCAGAAAACGAGTTTCGTGCATTAAGTAGCTCGAAAAGAGCGATCTAGATGATTCTGCATACTTCTGACTGAAGTCTCACCAATATTATCGCAGAAAATGCATATCTCAGCTTGAAACCCGACGAAAACCGAGTTATCACCGGTTCTGCACATCAAACGTACCGTGGAGGGGTAAAAACACCAGAAAACGTGTTTCGCGCATTCAGTAGCTCGAAAAGAGCGATGTCGATGATTCTGCATACTTCGGACAGAAGTCTCAACACGATTATCGTAGAAAATGCATATCTCAGCTTGAAACCCGACGAAAACCAAAATATCTCCGGTTCTGCATATTTAACGCACTGTGGAGTGGTAAAAACACCAGATAACGTGTTTCTTGCATTAAATAGCTCGAAACGAGCGATCTCGATTATTCTGCATACTTCGGACAGAAGTCTCAACAAGATTATCGCAGAAAATGCATATCTCAGCTTGAAACCCCACGAAAACCAAGATATCTACTGTTCTGAATATCAAACGCACTGTGGAGTGGTGAAAACACCAGATAACGTGTTTCTCGCACTAACTAGCTCGAACAGAGCGATCTCGATGATTCAGCATACTTCGGACAGAAGTCTCACCAAGACTATCGCAGGAAATGCATATCTCAGCTTGAAACCCCACGAAAACCAAGATATCTACGGTTCTGCATATCCAACAAACTGTGGAGTGGTGAAAACCCCAGAAAACCTGTTTCTCGCATTAAATAGCTCGAAAAGAGCGCTCTCGACGTTTCTGCATACTTCGGACAGATGTTTCACCACGCTTATCGTAGAAAATGCATATCTCAGCTTGAAACCCGACGAAAACCAAAATATCTGCGGTTCTGCATATCCAACGCACTGTGGAGTGGTGAAAACACCAGATAACGTGTTTCTCGCATTAAATAGCTCGAAACCAGCGATCTCGATGTTTCAGCATACTTCGGGCAGATGTTTCGCCAAGCTTATCGAAGAAAATGCATATCTGAGCTTGAAACCCGACGAAAAGCAAAATATCTGCGGTTCTGCATATCCAACGCACTGTGGAGTGGTGAAACCACCAGATAACGTGTTTCTCGCATTATGTAGCTCGAAACGAGCGTTCTCGATGATTCTGCACACTTCTGACAGAAGTCTCACCAGGATTATCGTAGAAAATGCATATCTCAGTTTGAAACCCGACCGAAACCAAGATATCTCCGGTTCTGCATGTCAAACGCACTGTGGAGTGGTAAAAACACCCAGAGAACGTGTTTCTCGCATTAAATAGCTCGAAAAGAGCGATCTCGATGATTCAGCATACCTCGGACAGAAGTCTCACCAAGATTATCGCAGGAATTGCATATCTCAGCTTGAAACCCCACGAAAACCAAGATATCTACGTTTCTGCATATCCAACAAACTGTGGAGTGGTGAAAACACCAGATAACGTGTTTCTCGCATTAACTAGCTCGAAAAGAGCGATCTCGATGTTTCAGCATACTTCGGGCAGATGTTTCGCCAAGCTTATCGAAGAAAATGCATATCTGAGCTTGAAACCCGACGAAAAGCAAAATATCTGCGGTTCTGCATATCCAACGCACTGTGGAGTGGTGAAAACACCAGATAACGTGTTTCTCGCATTATGTAGCTCGAAACGAGCGTTCTCGATGATTCTGCACACTTCTGACAGAAGTCTCACCAGGATTATCGTAGAAAATGCATATCTCAGTTTGAAACCCGACCGAAACCAAGATATCTCCGGTTCTGCATGTCAAACGCACTGTGGAGTGGTGAAAACACCAGACTACGTGTTTCGTGCATTAAGTAGCTCGAAAAGAGCGATCTAGATGATTCTGCATACTTCTGACTGAAGTCTCACCAATATTATCGCAGAAAATGCATATCTCAGCTCGAAACCTCACCAAAATCAAGATGTTGCCGGTTCTGCATATCAAACGCACTGTGGAGTGGTGAAAACAACCAGTGAACGTGTTTCTCGCATTAAATAGCTCGAATAGAGCGATCTCGATGATTCTGCATACTTCGGACAGAAGTCTCAAGAAGATTATCGTAAAAAATGCATATCTGAGCTTGAAACCCCACGAAAACCAAGATATCGCTGGTACTGCATATCAAACGCACTGTGGAGTGGTGAAAACACCAGATAACGTGTTTCTCGCATTAAATAGCTCGGAGAGAGCGTTCTCGAAGATCCTGCATACTTCTGACAGAAGTCTCACCAGGATTATCGTAGAAAATGCATATCTCAGCTTGAAACACGACGAAAACCGAGTTATCTCCGGTTCTGCCCATCAAACGTACCGTGGAGTGGTGAAAACACCAGAAAACGTGTTTCGCGCATTAAGTAGTTCGAAAAGAGCGTTCTCGAAGATTCTGCATACTTCTGACAGAAGTCTCACCAAGATTATCGTAGAAAATGCATATCTCAGCTTGAAACCCGACCGAAACCAAGATATCTCCGGTTCTGCATGACAAACGTACTGTGGAGTGGTGAAAACACCAGAAAGCGTGTTTCGTGCATTAAGTAGCTCGAAAAGAGCGATCTAGACGATGCTGCATACTTCTGACAAAAGACCCACCAAGATTATCGCAGAAAATGCATATCTCAGCTTGAAACCCCACGAAACCCAAGATATCTACTGTTCTGCATATCCAACGAACTGTGGAGTGGTGAAAACCCCAGAAAACGTGTTTCTCGCATTAAATGGCTCGAAAAGAGCGCTCTCGATGTTTCGGCATACTTCGGACAGATGTTTCACCAAGCTTATCGTAGAAAATGCATATCTCAGCTTGAAACCCGACGAAAACCAAAATATCTCCGGTTCTGCATATCCAACGCACTGTGGAGTGGTGAAAACACCAGATAACGTGTTTCTCGCATTAAATAGCTCGAAACGATCGATCTCGATGATTCTGCATACTTCGGACAGAAGTCTCAACAAGATTATCGCAGAAAATGCATATCTCAGCTTGAAACCCCACGGAAACCAAGATATCTACTGTTCTGCATATCAAACGCACTGTGGAGTGGTGAAAACACCAGCTAACGTGTTTCTCGCTCTAACTATCTCGAAAAGAGCGATCTCGATGATTCAGCATACTTCGGACAGAAGTCTCACCAAGATCATCGCAGGAAATGCGTATCTCAGCTTGAAATGCCACGAAAACCAAGATATCGCTGGTTCTGCGTATCAAACGCACTGTGGAGTGGTGAAAACACCAGATAACGTGTTTCTCGCATTAAATAGCTCGAAACGATCGATCTCGATGATTCTGCATACTTCGGACAGAAGTCTCACCAAGATTATCGCAGGAAATGCATATCTCAGCTTGAAACCCCACGAAAACCAAGATATCTCCGGTTCTGCATATCCAACGAACTGTGGAGTGTTGAAAACCCCAGAAAACGAGTTTCTCGCAATAAATAGCTCGAAAAGAGCGCTCTCGATGTTTCTACATACTTCGGGCAGATGTTTCACCAAGATTATCGTAGAAAATGCATATCTCAGTTTGAAACCCGACCGAAACCAAGATATCTCCGGTTCTGCATGTCAAACGCACTGTGGAGTGGTAAAAACACCCAGAGAACGTGTTTCTCGCATTAAATAGCTCGAAAAGAGCGATCTCGATGATTCAGCATACCTCGGACAGAAGTCTCACCAAGATTATCGCAGGAATTGCATATCTCAGCTTGAAACCCCACGAAAACCAAGATATCTACGTTTCTGCATATCCAACAAACTGTGGAGTGGTGAAAACACCAGATAACGTGTTTCTCGCATTAACTAGCTCGAAAAGAGCGATCTCGATGTTTCAGCATACTTCGGGCAGATGTTTCGCCAAGCTTATCGAAGAAAATGCATATCTGAGCTTGAAACCCGACGAAAAGCAAAATATCTGCGGTTCTGCATATCCAACGCACTGTGGAGTGGTGAAAACACCAGATAACGTGTTTCTCGCATTATGTAGCTCGAAACGAGCGTTCTCGATGATTCTGCACACTTCTGACAGAAGTCTCACCAGGATTATCGTAGAAAATGCATATCTCAGTTTGAAACCCGACCGAAACCAAGATATCTCCGGTTCTGCATGTCAAACGCACTGTGGAGTGGTAAAAACACCCAGAGAACGTGTTTCTCGCATTAAATAGCTCGAAAAGAGCGATCTCGATGATTCAGCATACCTCGGACAGAAGTCTCACCAAGATTATCGCAGGAATTGCATATCTCAGCTTGAAACCCCACGAAAACCAAGATATCTACGTTTCTGCATATCCAACAAACTGTGGAGTCGTGAAAACACCAGATAACGTGTTTCTCGCATTAACTAGCTCGAAAAGAGCGATCTCGATGTTTCAGCATACTTCGGGCAGATGTTTCGCCAAGCTTATCGAAGAAAATGCATATCTGAGCTTGAAACCCGACGAAAAGCAAAATATCTGCGGTTCTGCATATCCAACGCACTGTGGAGTGGTGAAAACACCAGATAACGTGTTTCTCGCATTATGTAGCTCGAAACGAGCGTTCTCGATGATTCTGCACACTTCTGACAGAAGTCTCACCAGGATTATCGTAGAAAATGCATATCTCAGTTTGAAACCCGACCGAAACCAAGATATCTCCGGTTCTGCATGTCAAACGCACTGTGGAGTGGTGAAAACACCAGACTACGTGTTTCGTGCATTAAGTAGCTCGAAAAGAGCGATCTAGATGATTCTGCATACTTCTGACTGAAGTCTCACCAATATTATCGCAGAAAATGCATATCTCAGCTCGAAACCTCACGAAAATCAAGATGTTGCCGGTTCTGCATATCAAACGCACTGTGGAGTGGTGAAAACAACCAGAGAACGTGTTTCTCGCATTAAATAGCTCGAATAGAGCGATCTCGATGATTCTGCATACTTCGGACAGAAGTCTCAAGAAGATTATCGTAAAAAATGCATATCTGAGCTTGAAACCCCACGAAAACCAAGATATCGCTGGTACTGCATATCAAACGCACTGTGGAGCGGTGAAAACACCAGATAACGTGTTTCTCGCATTAAATAGCTCGGAGAGAGCGTTCTCGAAGATCCTGCATACTTCTGACAGAAGTCTCACCAGGATTATCGTAGAAAATGCATATCTCAGCTTGAAACACGACGAAAACCGAGTTATCTCCGGTTCTGCCCATCAAACGTACCGTGGAGTGGTGAAAACACCAGAAAACGTGTTTCGCGCATTAAGTAGTTCGAAAAGAGCGTTCTCGAAGATTCTGCATACTTCTGACAGAAGTCTCACCAAGATTATCGTAGAAAATGCATATCTCAGCTTGAAACCCGACCGAAACCAAGATATCTCCGGTTCTGCATGACAAACGTACTGTGGAGTGGTGAAAACACCAGAAAGCGTGTTTCGTGCATTAAGTAGCTCGAAAAGAGCGATCTAGACGATGCTGCATACTTCTGACAAAAGACCCACCAAGATTATCGCAGAAAATGCATATCTCAGCTTGAAACCCCACGAAACCCAAGATATCTACTGTTCTGCATATCCAACGAACTGTGGAGTGGTGAAAACCCCAGAAAACGTGTTTCTCGCATTAAATGGCTCGAAAAGAGCGCTCTCGATGTTTCGGCATACTTCGGACAGATGTTTCACCAAGCTTATCGTAGAAAATGCATATCTCAGCTTGAAACCCGACGAAAACCAAAATATCTCCGGTTCTGCATATCCAACGCACTGTGGAGTGGTGAAAACACCAGATAACGTGTTTCTCGCATTAAATCGCTCGAAACGATCGATCTCGATGATTCTGCATACTTCGGACAGAAGTCTCAACAAGATTATCGCAGAAAATGCATATCTCAGCTTGAAACCCCACGGAAACCAACATATCTACTGTTCTGCATATCAAACGCACTGTGGAGTGGTGTAAACACCAGCTAACGTGTTTCTCGCTCTAACTAGCTCGAAAAGAGCGATCTCGATGATTCAGCATACTTCGGACAGAAGTCTCACCAAGATCATCGCAGGAAATGCGTATCTCAGCTTGAAATGCCACGAAAACCAAGATATCGCTGGTTCTGCGTATCAAACGCACTGTGGAGTGGTGAAAACACCAGATAACGTGTTTCTCGCATTAAATAGCTCGAAACGATCGATCTCGATGATTCTGCATACTTCGGACAGAAGTCTCACCAAGATTATCGCAGGAAATGCATATCTCAGCTTGAAACCCCACGAAAACCAAGATATCTCCGGTTCTGCATATCCAACGAACTGTGGAGTGTTGAAAACCCCAGAAAACGAGATTCTCGCAATAAATAGCTCGAAAAGAGCGCTCTCGATGTTTCTACATACTTCGGGCAGATGTTTCACCAAGATTATCGTAGAAAATGCATATCTCAGCATGAAACCCGACGAAAACCCAGATATCGCTGGTTCTGCATATCGAACGCACTGTGGAGTGGTGAAAACACCAGATAACGTGTTTCTCGCATTAAATAGCTCGAAACGATCGATCTCGATGATTCTGCATACTTCGGACAGAAGTCTCACCAAGATTATCGCAGGAAATGCATATCTCAGCTTGAAACCCCACGAAAACCAAGATATCGCTGGTTCTGCATATCAAACGCACTGCGGAGTGGTGAAAACACCAGATAACGTGTTTCTCGCATTCAATAGGTCGAAAAGAGCGATCTCCATGTTTCTGCATACTTCGGACAGAGGTCTCACCAAGATTATCGCAGAAAATGCATATCTCTGCTAGAAACCCCACGAAAACCAAGATATCGCTGGTTCTGCATATCAAACGCACTGCGGAGTGGTGAAAACACCAGATAACTTGTTTCTCGCATTAAATAGCTCGAAAAGAGCGATCTCGATGACTCTGCATACTTCGGACAGAAGTCTCACCAAGATTATCGCAGAAAATGCATATCTCTGCTAGAAACCCCACGAAAACCAAGATATCTCCTGTTCTGCATATCCAACGAACTGTGGAGTGGTGAAAACCCCAGAAAACGTGTTTGTCGCATTAAATAGCTCGAAAAGTACGATCTCGATTATTCTGCATACTTCGGACAGAAGTCTCACCAAGATTATCGCAGAAAATGCATATCAGAGCTTGAAACCCCACGAAAACCAAGATATCGTCGGTTCTGCATATCAAACGCACTGCGGAGTGGTGAAAACACCAGATAACGTGTTTGTCGCATTAAATAGCTCGAAAAGTGCGATCTCGATGTTTCTGCATACTTCGGACAGAAGTCTCATCAAGATTATCGTAAAAAATGCATATCTCAGCTTGAAACCCCACGAAAACCCAGATATCGCTGGTTCTGCATATCGAACGCACTGTGGAGTGCTGAAAACACCAGATAACGTGTTTGTCGCATTAAATAGCTGGAAAAGTGCGATCTCGATGATTCTGCATACTTCGGACAGAAGTCTCACCATGATTATCGTAAAAAATGCATATCTCAGCTTGAAACCCAACGAAAACCAAGATTTCGCTGGTTCTGCATATCAAACGCACTGTGGTGTGTTGAAAACACCAGATAACGTGTTTCTCGCATTCAATAGGTCGAAAAGAGCGATCTCCATGTTTCTGCATACTTCGGACAGAGGTCTCACCAAGATTATCGCAGAAAATGCATATCTCTGCTAGAAACCCCACGAAAACCAAGATATCGCTGGTTCTGCATATCAAACGCACTGCGGAGTGGTGAAAACACCAGATAACTTGTTTCTCGCATTAAATAGCTCGAAAAGAGCGATCTCGATGACTCTGCATACTTCGGACAGAAGTCTCACCAAGATTATCGCAGAAAATGCATATCTCTGCTAGAAACCCCACGAAAACCAAGATATCTCCTGTTCTGCATATCCAACGAACTGTGGAGTGGTGAAAACCCCAGAAAACGTGTTTGTCGCATTAAATAGCTCGAAAAGTACGATCTCGATTATTCTGCATACTTCGGACAGAAGTCTCACCAAGATTATCGCAGAAAATGCATATCAGAGCTTGAAACCCCACGAAAACCAAGATATCGTCGGTTCTGCATATCATACGCACTGTGGAGTGGTGAAAACACCAGATAACGTGTTTCTCGCATTAAATATCTCGAATAGAGCGATCTCGATGATTAAGCATACTTCGGACAGAAGTCTCACCAAGATTATCGCAGAAAATGCATATCTGAGCTTGAAACCCCACGAAAACCAAGATTTCGCTGGTTCTGCATATCAAACGCACTGCGGAGTGGTGAAAACCCCAGATAACTTGTTTCTCGCATTAAATAGCTCGAAAAGAGCGATCTCGATGACTCTGCATACTTCGGACAGAAGTCTCACCATGATTATCGCAGAAAATGCATATCTGAGCTTGAAACCCCACGAAAACCAAGATATCTCCGGTTCTGCATATCCAACGAACTGTGGAGTGGTGAAAACCCCAGAAAATGTGTTTCTCGCATTAAATAGCTCGAAAAGAGCGCCCTCGATGTTTCAGCATACTTCGGACAGAAGTCCACCAAGATTATCGCAGAAAATGCATGTCTCAGCTTGAAACCCCACGAAAACCAAGATATGTACTGTTCTGCATATCAAAGGCACAGTGGAGTGGTGAAAACACCAGATAACGTGTTTCTCGCACTAACTAGCTCGAAAAGAGCGATCTCGATGTTTCAGCATACTTCGGACAGAAGTCCACCAAGATTATCGTAGAAAATGCATATCTCAGCTGGAAACACCTCGAAAATCAAGATATCGCCTGTTCTGCATATCAAACGCACTGTGGAGTGGTGAAAACAACCAGAGAACGTGTTTCTCGCATTAAATAGCTCGAAAAGAGCGATCTCGATGATTCAGCATACTTCGGACAGAAGTCTCACCAGGATTATCGCAGGAAATGCATATCTCAGCTTGAAACCCCACGAAAACCAAGATATCTCCGGTTCTGCATATCCAACGAACTGTGGAGTGGTGAAAACCCCAGAAAACGTGTTTCTCGCATTAAATAGCTCGAAAAGAGCGCTCGCGACGTTTCTGCATACTTCGGACAGATGTTTCACCAAGCTTATCGTAGAAAATGCATATCTCAGCTTGAAACCCGACGAAAACCAAAATGTCTGCGGTTCTGCATATCCAACACACTGTGGAGTGGTGAAAACACCAGATAACGTGTTTCTCGCATTCAATAGCTCGAAAAGAGCGTTCTCGAAGATTCTGCATACTTCTGACAGAAGTCTCACCAGGATTATCGCAGGAAATGCATATCTCAGCTTGAAACCCGACCGAAACCAAGATATCGCTGGTACTGCATATCAAACGCACTGTGGAGTGGTGAAAACAACCAGAGAACGTGTTTCTCGCATTAAATAGCTCGAAAAGAGCGATCTCGATGATTCAGCATACTTCGGACAGAAGTCTCACAAAGATTATCGCAGGAAATGCATATCTTAGCTTGAAACCCCACGAAAACCAGGATATCGCCGGTTCTGCATATTAAACGCACTGTGGAGTGGTGAAAACACCAGATAACGTGTTTCTCGCATTAACTAGCTCGAAAAGAGCGATCTGGATGTTTCAGCATACTTCGGACAGAAGTCCACCTAGATTATCGCAGAAAATGCATATCTCAGCTTGAAACCCCACGAAAACCAAGATATCGCTGGTACTGCATATCAAACGCACTGTGGAGTGGTGAAAACAACCAGAGAACGTGTTTCTCGCATTAAATAGCTCGAAAAGAGCGATCTCGATGATTCAGCATACTTCGGACAGAAGTCTCACAAAGATTATCGCAGGAAATGCATATCTTAGCTTGAAACCCCACGAAAACCAGGATATCGCCGGTTCTGCATATTAAACGCACTGTGGAGTGGTGAAAACACCAGATAACGTGTTTCTCGCATTAACTAGCTCGAAAAGAGCGATCTGGATGTTTCAGCATACTTCGGACAGAAGTCCACCAAGATTATCGCAGAAAATGCATATCTCAGCTTGAAACCCCACGAAAACCAAGATATCGCTGGTACTGCATATCAAACGCACTGTGGAGTGGTGAAAACACCAGATAACGTGTTTCTCGCATTAACTAGCTCGAAAAGAGCGATCTCGATGTTTCAGCATACTTCGTCCAGAAGTCCACCAAGATTATCGCAGAAAATGCATATCTCAGCTTGAAACCCGACGAAAACCAATATATCTCCGGTTCTGCATATCCAACGCACTGTGGAGTGGTGAAAACACCAGATAACGTGTTTCTCGCATTAAATAGCTCGAAACGAGCGATCTCGATGATTCTGCATACTTCGGACAGAAATCTCACAAATATTATCGTAAAAAATGCATATCTCAGCTTGAAACCCGACCGAAACCAAGATATCTCCGGTTCTGCATGTCAAACACACTGTGGAGTGGTGAAAACACCAGATAACGTGTTTCTCGCTCTAACTAGCTCGAAAAGAGCGATCTAGATGATTCTGCATACTTCTGACTGAAGTCTCACCAATATTATCGTAGAAAATGCACATCTCAGCTTGATACCCCACGAAAGCCAAGATATCGCTGGTTCTGCATTTCAAACGCACTGTGGTGTGGTGAAAACACCATGATAACGTGTTTCTCGCATTAAATAGCTCGAAACGAGCGATCTCGATGTTTCAGCATACTTCGGACAGAAGTCTCACCAAGATTATCGCAGAAAATGCAAATCTCAGCTTGAAACCCCACGAAAACCAAGATATCGCCGGTTCTGCATATCATACGCACTGTGGAGTGGTGAAAACACCAGATAACGTGTTTCTCTCATTAAATAGCTCGAAAAGAGCGCTCTCGATGTTTCTGCAGACTTCGGACAGAAGTCTCAACAAGATTATCGCAGAAAATGCATGTCTCAGCTTGAAACCCCACGAAAACCAAGATATCTACTGTTCTGCATATCATACGCACTGTGGAGTGGTAAAAACACCAGATAACGTGTTTCTCGCATTAAATAGCTCGAAACGAGCGATCTCGATGATTCTGCATACTTCGGACAGAAGTCTCAACAAGATTATCGCAGAAAATGCATATCTCAGCTTGAAACCCCACGAAAACCAAGATATATACTGTTCTGCATATCAAACGCACTGTGGAGTGGTGAAAACACCAGATAACGTGTTTCTCGCATTAAATAGCTCGAAACGAGCGATCTCGATGTTTCAGCATACTTCGGACAGAAGTCTCACCAAGATTATCGCAGAAAATGCAAATCTCAGCTTGAAACCCCACGAAAACCAAGATATCGCCGGTTCTGCATATCATACGCACTGTGGAGTGGTGAAAACACCAGATAACGTGTTACTCTCATTAAACAGCTCGAAAAGAGCGATCTAGATGATTCAGCATACTTCGGACAGAAGTCTCACCAAGATTATCGCAGGAAATGCATATCTCAGCTTGAAACCCCACGAAAACCAAGATATCTCCGGTTCTGCATATCCAACGAACTGTGGAGTGTTGAAAACCCCAGAAAACGAGTTTCTCGCATTAAATAGCTCGAAAAGAGCGCTCTCGATGTTTCTGCATACTTCGGACAGATGTCTCACCAAGATTATCGCAGAAAATGCATATCTCAGCTTGAAACCCCACGAAAACCAAGATATCTACTGTTCTGCATATCAAACGCACTGTGGAGTGGTGAAAACACCAGATAACGTGTTTCTCGCACTGACTAGCTCGAACAGAGCGATCTCGATGATTCAGCATACTTCGGACAGAAGTCTCACCAAGATTATCGCAGAAAATGCATATCTCAGCTTGAAACCCCACGAAAACCAAGATATCGCCGGTTCTGCATATCAAACGCACTGTGGAGTGGTGAAAACACCAGATAACGTGTTTCGCGCAATAAGTAGCTCGAAAAGAGCGTTCTCGAAGATCCTGCATACTTCTGACAGAAGTCTCACCAAGATTATCGCAGGAAATGCGTATCTCAGCTTGAAATGCCACGAAAACCAAGATATCGCTGGTTCTGCATATCAAACGCACTGTGGTGTGGTGAAAACACCAGATAACGTGTTTCTCGCATTATGTAGCTCGAAACGAGCGTTTTCGATGATTCTGCATACTTCTGACAGAAGTCTCACCAGGATTATCGTAGAAAATGCATATCTCAGTTTGAAACCCGACCGAAACCAAGATATCTCCGGTTCTGCATGTCAAACGCACTGTGGAGTGGTGAAAACACCAGACTACGTGTTTCGTGCATTAAGTAGCTCGAAAAGAGCGATCTAGATGATTCTGCATACTTCTGACTGAAGTCTCACCAATATTATCGCAGAAAATGCATATCTCAGCTTGAAACCCCACGAAAACAAAGATATCTGCTGTTCTGCATATCAAACGCACTGTGGAGTGGTGAAAACACCAGATAACGTGTTTCTCGCACTAACTAGCTCGAACAGAGCGATCTCGATGATTCAGCATACTTCGGACAGAAGTCTCACCAAGATTATCGCAGAAAATGCATATCTCAGCTTGAAACCCCACGAAAACCAAGATATCGCCGGTTCTGCATATCAAACGCACTGTGGAGTGGTGAAAACACCAGATAACGTGTTTCTCGCATTAAATAGCTCGAAACGAGCGATCTCGATGTTTCAGCATACTTCGGACAGAAGTCTCACCAAGATTATCGCAGAAAATGCATATCTCAGCTTGAAACCCCACGAAAACCAAGATATCGCCGGTTCTGCATATCATACGCACTGTGGAGTGGTGAAAACACCAGATAACGTGTTTCTCGCATTGAATAGCTCGAAACGAGCGATCTCGATAATTAAGCATACTTCGGACAGAAGTCTCACCAAGATTATCGTAAAAATGCATATCTCAGCTTGTAACCCCACGAAAACCAAGATATCGCTGGTTCTGCATATTAAACGCACTGTGGAGTGCTGAAAACACCAGATAACGTGTTTGTCGCAATAAGTAGCTCGTAAAGAGCGTTCTCGAAGATCCTGCATACTTCTGACAGAAGTCTCACAAAGATTATCATAGAAAATGCATATCTCAGCTTGAAACCCCACGAAAACCAAGATATCGCCGGTTCTGCATATCATACGCACTGTGGAGTGGTGAAAACACCAGACTACGTGTTTCGTGCATTAAGTAGCTCGAAAAGAGCGATCTAGATGATTCTGCATACTTCTGACTGAAGTCTCACCAATATTATCGCAGAAAATGCATATCTCAGCTTGAAACCCGACGAAAACCGAGTTATCTCCGGTTCTGCACATCAAACGTACCGTGGAGGGGTAAAAACACCAGAAAACGTGTTTCGCGCATTCAGTAGCTCGAAAAGAGCGATGTCGATGATTCTGCATACTTCGGACAGAAGTCTCAACACGATTATCGTAGAAAATGCATATCTCAGCTTGAAACCCGACGAAAACCAAAATATCTCCGGTTCTGCATATTCAACGCACTGTGGAGTGGTAAAAACACCAGATAACGTGTTTCTTGCATTAAATAGCTCGAAACGAGCGATCTCTATTATTCTGCATACTTCGGACAGAAGTCTCAACAAGATTATCGCAGAAAATGCATATCTCAGCTTGAAACCCCACGAAAACCAAGATATCTACTGTTCTGAATATCAAACGCACTGTGGAGTGGTGAAAACACCAGATAACGTGTTTCTCGCACTAACTAGCTCGAACAGAGCGATCTCGATGATTCAGCATACTTCGGACAGAAGTCTCACCAAGATTATCGCAGGAAATGCATATCTCAGCTTGAAACCCCACGAAAACCAAGATATCTACGGTTCTGCATATCCAACAAACTGTGGAGTGGTGAAAACACCAGATAACGTGTTTGTCGCAGTAAGTAGCTCGTAAAGAGCGTTCTCGAAGATCCTGCATACTTCTGACAGAAGTCTCACCAAGATTATCATAGAAAATGCATATCTCAGCTTGAAACCCGACGAAAACCGAGTTATCCCCGGTTCTGCACATCAAACGTACCGTGGAGTGGTGAAAACACCAGAAAACGTGTTTCGCGCAATAAGTAGCTCGAAAAGAGCGTTCTCGAAGATCCTGCATACTTCTGACAGAAGTCTCACCAAGATTATAGCAGGAAATGCGTATCTCAGCTTGAAATGCCACGAAAACCAAGATATCGCTGGTTCTGCATATCAAACGCACTGTGGTGTGGTGAAAACACCAGATAACGTGTTTCTCGCATTATGTAGCTCGAAACGAGCGTTTTCGATGATTCTGCATACTTCTGACAGAAGTCTCACCAGGATTATCGTAGAAAATGCATATCTCAGTTTGAAACCCGACCGAAACCAAGATATCTCCGGTTCTGCATGTCAAACGCACTGTGGAGTGGTGAAAACACCAGACTACGTGTTTCGTGCATTAAGTAGCTCGAAAAGAGCGATCTAGATGATTCTGCATACTTCTGACTGAAGTCTCACCAATATTATCGCAGAAAATGCATATCTCAGCTTGAAACCCCACGAAAACAAAGATATCTACTGTTCTGCATATCAAACGCACTGTGGAGTGGTGAAAACACCAGATAACGTGTTTCTCGCACTAACTAGCTCGAACAGAGCGCTCTCGATGATTCAGCATACTTCGGACAGAAGTCTCACCAAGATTATCGCAGAAAATGCATATCTCAGCTTGAAACCCCACGAAAACCAAGATATCGCCGGTTCTGCATATCAAACGCACTGTGGAGTGGTGAAAACACCAGATAACGTGTTTCTCGCATTAAATAGCTCGAAACGAGCGATCTCGATGTTTCAGCATACTTCGGACAGAAGTCTCACCAAGATTATCGCAGAAAATGCATATCTCAGCTTGAAACCCCACGAAAACCAAGATATCGCCGGTTCTGCATATCATACGCACTGTGGAGTGGTGAAAACACCAGATAACGTGTTTCTCGCATTGAATAGCTCGAAACGAGCGATCTCGATAATTAAGCATACTTCGGACAGAAGTCACACCAAGATTATCGTAAAAAATGCATATCTCAGCTTGTAACCCCACGAAAACCAAGATATCGCTGGTTCTGCATATTAAACGCACTGTGGAGTGCAGAAAACACCAGATAACGTGTTTGTCGCAATAAGTAGCTCGTAAAGAGCGTTCTCGAAGATCCTGCATACTTCTGACAGAAGTCTCACAAAGATTATCATAGAAAATGCATATCTCAGCTTGAAACCCCACGAAAACCAAGATATCGCCGGTTCTGCATATCATACGCACTGTGGAGTGGTGAAAACACCAGACTACGTGTTTCGTGCATTAAGTAGCTCGAAAAGAGCGATCTAGATGTTTCTGCATACTTCTGACTGAAGTCTCACCAATATTATCGCAGAAAATGCATATCTCAGCTTGAAACCCGACGAAAACCGAGTTATCTCCGGTTCTGCACATCAAACGTACCGTGGAGGGGTAAAAACACCAGAAAACGTGTTTCGCGCATTCAGTAGCTCGAAAAGAGCGATGTCGAAGATTCTGCATACTTCGGACAGTAGTCTCAACACGATTATCGTAGAAAATGCATATCTCAGCTTGAAACCCGACGAAAACCAAAATATCTCCGGTTCTGCATATTCAACGCACTGTGGAGTGGTAAAAACATCAGATAACGTGTTTCTTGCATTAAATAGCTCGAAACGAGCGATCTCGATTATTCTGCATACTTCGGACAGAAGTCTCAACAAGATTATCGCAGAAAATGCATATCTCAGCTTGAAACCCCACGAAAACCAAGATATCTACTGTTCTGAATATCAAACGCACTGTGGAGTGGTGAAAACACCAGATAACGTGTTTCTCGCACTAACTAGCACGAACAGAGCGATCTCGATGATTCAGCATACTTCGGACAGAAGTCTCACCAAGATTATCGCAGGAAATGCATATCTCAGCTTGAAACCCCACGAAAACCAAGATATCTACGGTTCTGCATATCCAACAAACTGTGGAGTGGTGAAAACCCCAGAAAACCTGTTTCTCGCATTAAATAGCTCGAAAAGAGCGCTCTCGACGTTTCTGCATACTTCGGACAGATGTTTCACCACGCTTATCGTAGAAAATGCATATCTCAGCTTGAAACCCGTCGAAAACCAAAATATCTGCGGTTCTGCATATCCAACGCACTGTGGAGTGGTGAAAACACCAGAAAACGTGTTTCGCGCATTAAGTAGTTCGAAAAGAGTGTTCTCGAAGATTCTGCATACTTCTGACAGAAGTCTCACCAAGATTATCGTAGAAAATGCATATCTCAGCTTAAAACCCGACGAAAACCGAGTTATATCCGGTTCTGCCCATCAAACGTACCGTGGAGTGGTGAAAACACCAGAAAACGTGTTTCGTGCATTAAGTAGCTCGAAAAGAGCGATCTAGACGATTCTGCATACTTCTGACAAAAGACCCACCAAGATTATCGCAGAAAATGCATATCTCAGCTTGAAACCCCACGAAACCCAAGATATCTCCGGTTCTGCATGTCAAACGCACTGTGGAGTGGTAAAAACAACCAGAGAACGTGTTTCTCGCATTAAATAGCTCGAAAAGAGCGATCTCGATGATTCAGCATACCTCGGACAGAAGTCTCACCAAGATTATCGCAGGAATTGCATATCTCAGCTTGAAACCCCACGAAAACCAAGATATCTACGTTTCTGCATATCCAACAAACTGTGGAGTGGTGAAAACACCAGATAACGTGTTTCTCGCATTAACTAGCTCGAAAAGAGCGATCTCGATGTTTCAGCATACTTCGGGCAGATGTTTCGCCAAGCTTATCGAAGAAAATGCATATCTGAGCTTGAAACCCGACGAAAAGCATAATATCTGCGGTTCTGCATATCCAACGCACTGTGGAGTGGTGAAAACACCAGATAACGTGTTTCTCGCATTATGTAGCTCGAAACGAGCGTTCTCGATGATTCTGCACACTTCTAACAGAAGTCTCACCAGGATTATCGTAGAAAATGCATATCTCAGTTTGAAACCCGACCGAAACCAAGATATCTCCGGTTCTGCATGTCAAACGCACTGTGGAGTGGTGAAAACACCAGACTACGTGTTTCGTGCATTAAGTAGCTCGAAAAGAGCGATCTAGATGATTCTGCATACTTCTGACTGAAGTCTCACCAATATTATCGCAGAAAATGCATATCTCAGCTCGAAACCTCACGAAAATCAAGATGTTGCCGGTTCTGCATATCAAACGCACTGTGGAGTGGTGAAAACAACCAGAGAACGTGTTTCTCGCGTTAAATAGCTCGAATAGAGCGATCTCGATGATTCTGCATACTTCGGACAGAAGTCTCAAGAAGATTATCGTAAAAAATGCATATCTGAGCTTGAAACCCCACGAAAACCAAGATATCGCTGGTACTGCATATCAAACGCACTGTGGACTGGTGAAAACACCAGATAACGTGTTTCTCGCATTAAATAGCTCGGAGAGAGCGTTCTCGAAGATCCTGCATACTTCTGACAGAAGTCTCACCAAGATTATCGTAGAAAATGCATATCTCAGCTTGAAACCCGACGAAAACCGAGTTATCTCCGGTTCTGCCCATCAAACGTACCGTGGAGTGGTGAAAACACCAGAAAACGTGTTTCGCGCATTAAGTAGTTCGAAAAGAGCGTTCTCGAAGATTCTGCATACTTCTGACAGAAGTCTCACCAAGATTATCGTAGAAAATGCATATCTCAGCTTGAAACCCGACGAAAACCGAGTTATATCCGGTTCTGCCCATCAAACGTACCGTGGAGTGGTGAAAACACCAGAAAACGTGTTTCGAGCATTAACTAGCTCGAAAAGAGCGATCTCGAAGATTCTGCATACTTCTGACAGAAGTCTCACCAGTATTATCGTAGAAAATGCATATCTCAGCTTGAAACCCGACCGAAACCAAGATATTTCCGGTTCTGCATGACAAACGTACTGTGGAGTGGTGAAAACACCAGAAAACGTGTTTCGTGCATTAAGTAGCTCGAAAAGAGCGATCTAGACGATTCTGCATACTTCTGACAGAAGTCTCACCAAGATTATCGCAGAAAATGCATATCTCAGCTTGAAACCCCACGAAACCCAAGATATCTACTGTTCTGCATATCCAACGAACTGTGGAGTGGTGAAAACCCCAGAAAACGTGTTTCTCGCATTAAATGGCTCGAAAAGAGCGCTCTCGATGTTTCGGCATACTTCGGACAGATGTTTCACCAAGCTTATCGTAGAAAATGCATATCTCAGCTTGAAACCCGACGAAAACCAAAATATCTCCGGTTCTGCATATCCAACGCACTGTGGAGTGGTGAAAACACCAGATAACGTGTTTCTCGCATTAAATAGCTCGAAACGATCGATCTCGATGATTCTGGATACTTCGGACAGAAGTCTCAACAAGATTATCGCAGAAAATGCATATCTCAGCTTGAAACCCCACGGAAACCAAGATATCTACTGTTCTGCATATCAAACGCACTGTGGAGTGGTGAAAACACCAGCTAACGTGTTTCTCGCTCGAACTAGCTCGAAAAGAGCGATCTCGATGATTCAGCATACTTCGGACAGAAGTCTCACCAAGATCATCGCAGGAAATGCGTATCTCAGCTTGAAATGCCACGAAAACCAAGATATCGCTGGTTCTGCGTATCAAACGCACTGTGGAGTGGTGAAAACACCAGATAACGTGTTTCTCGCATTAAATAGCTCGAAACGATCGATCTCGATGATTCTGCATACTTCGGACAGAAGTCTCACCAAGATTATCGCACGAAATGCATATCTCAGCTTGAAACCCCACGAAAACCAAGATATCTCCGGTTCTGCATATCCAACGAACTGTGGAGTGTTGAAAACCCCAGAAAACGAGTTTCGTGCATTAAGTAGCTCGAAAAGAGCGATCTAGATGATTCTGCATACTTCTGACTGAAGTCTCACCAATATTATCGCAGAAAATGCATATCTCAGCTTGAAACCCGACGAAAACCGAGTTATCTCCGGTTCTGCACATCAAACGTACCGTGGAGGGGTAAAAACACCAGAAAACGTGTTTCGCGCATTCAGTAGCTCGAAAAGAGCGATGTCGATGATTCTGCATACTTCGGACAGAAGTCTCAACACGATTATCGTAGAAAATGCATATCTCAGCTTGAAACCCGACGAAAACCAAAATATCTCCGGTTCTGCATTTTTAACGCACTGTGGAGTGGTAAAAACACCAGATAACGTGTTTCTTGCATTAAATAGCTCGAAACGAGCGATCTCGATTATTCTGCATACTTCGGACAGAAGTCTCAACAAGATTATCGCAGAAAATGCATATCTCAGCTTGAAACCCCACGAAAACCAAGATATCTACTGTTCTGAATATCAAACGCACTGTGGAGTGGTGAAAACACCAGATAACGTGTTTCTCGCACTAACTAGCTCGAACAGAGCGATCTCGATGATTCAGCATACTTCGGACAGAAGTCTCACCAAGATTATCGCAGGAAATGCATATCTCAGCTTGAAACCCCACGAAAACCAAGATATCTACGGTTCTGCATATCCAACAAACTGTGGAGTGGTGAAAACCCCAGAAAACCTGTTTCCCGCATTAAATAGCTCGAAAAGAGCGCTCTCGACGTTTCTGCATACTTCGGACAGATGTTTCACCACGCTTATCGTAGAAAATGCATATCTCAGCTTGAAACCCGACGAAAACCAAAATATCTGCGGTTCTGCATATCCAACGCACTGTGGAGTGGCGAAAACACCAGATAACGTGTTTCTCGCATTAAATAGCTTGAAACCAGCGATCTCGATGTTTCAGCATACTTCGGGCAGATGTTTCGCCAAGCTTATCGAAGAAAATGCATATCTCAACTTGAAACCCGACGAAAACCAAAATATCTGCGGTTCTGCATATCCAACGCACTGTGGAGTGGTGAAAACACCAGATAACGTGTTTCTCGCATTATGTAGCTCGAAACGAGCGTTCTCGATGATTCTGCATACTTCTGACAGAAGTCTCACCAGGATTATCGTAGAAAATGCATATCTCAGCTTGAAACCCGACCGAAACCAAGATATCTCCGGTTCTGCATGTCAAACGTACTGTGGAGTGGTGAAAACACCAGAAAACGTGTTTCGTGCATTAAGTAGCTCGAAAAGAGCGATCTAGACGATTCTGCATACTTCTGACAAAAGACCCACCAAGCTTATCGCAGAAAATGCATATCTCAGCTTGAAACCCCACGAAAACCAAGATATGTACTGTTCTGCATATCAAACGCACTGTGGAGTGGTGAAAACATCAGATAACGTGTTTCTCGCACTAACTAGCTCGAAAAGAGCGATCTCGATGATTCAGCATACTTCTAACAGAAGTCTCGCCAAGATTATCGCAGAAAATGCATATCTCTGCTTGAAACCCCACGAAAACCACGATATCTACTGTTCTGCATATCCAACGAACTGAGGAGTGGTGAAAACCCCAGAAAACGTGTTTATCGCATTAAATAGCTCGAAAAGAGCGCTCTCGATGTTTCGGCATACTTCGGACAGATGTTTCACCAAGATTATCGTAGAAAATGCATATCTCAGCTTGAAACCCGACGAAAACCAAAATATCGCCGGTTCTGCATATCCAACCAACTGCGGAGTGGTGAAAACACCAGATAACGTGTTTCTCGCATTAAATAGCTCGAAACGTGCGATCTCGATGATTCTGCATACTTCTAACAGAAGTCTCGCCAAGATTATCGCAGAAAATGCATATCTCTGCTTGAAACCCCACGAAAACCACGATATCTACTGTTCTGCATATCCAACGAACTGTGGAGTGGTGAAAACCCCAGAAAACGTGTTTCTCGCATTAAATAGTTCGAAAAGAGCGCTCTCGACGTTTCTGCATACTTCGGGCAGAAGTATCACCAAGATTATCGCAGAAAATGCATATCTCAGCTTGAAACCCCACGAAAACCAAGATATTGCCGGTTCTGCATATCAAACGCACTGTGGAGTGCTGAAAACACCAGATAACGTGTTTGTCGCAATAAGTAGCTCGAAAAGAGAGTTCTCGAAGATCCTGCATACTTCTGACAGAAGTCTCACCAAGATTATCGTAGAAAATGCATATCTCAGCTTGAAACCCGACGAAAACCGAGTTATCTCCGGTTCTGCACATCAAACGTACCGTGGAGTGGTGAAAACACCAGAAAACGTGTTTCGCGCATTAAGTAGCTCGAATAGAGCGTTCTCGAAGATTCTGCATACTTCTGACAGAAGTCTCAACAAGATTATCGCAGAAAATGCATATCTCAGCTTGAAACCCCACGAAAACCAAGATATCTACTGTTCTGCATATCAAACGCACTGTGGAGTGGTGAAAACACCAGATAACGTGTTTCTCGCACTAACTAGCTCGAAAAGAGCGATCTCGATGATTCAGCATACTTCGGACAGAAGTATCACCAAGATTATCGCAGAAAATGCATATCTCAGCTTGAAACCCCACGAAAACCAAGATATTGCCGGTTCTGCATATCAAACGCACTGTGGAGTGCTGAAAACACCAGATAACGTGTTTGTCGCAATAAGTAGCTCGAAAAGAGAGTTCTCGAAGATCCTGCATACTTCTGACAGAAGTCTCACCAAGATTATCGTAGAAAATGCATATCTCAGCTTGAAACCCGACGAAAACCGAGTTATCTCCGGTTCTGCACATCAAACGTACCGTGGAGTGGTGAAAACACCAGAAAACCTGTTTCTCGCATTAAATAGCTCGAAAAGAGCGATCTCGACGTTTCTGCATACTTCGGACAGATGTTTCACCAAGCTTATCGTATAAAATGCATATCTCAGCTTGAAACCCGACGAAAACCAAAATATCTGCGGTTCTGCATATCCAACGCACTGTGGAGTGGTGAAAACATCAGATAACGTGTTTCTCGCATTAAATAGCTCGAAACGAGCGATCTCGATGCTTCTGCAAACTTCGGACAGAACTCTCACCAAAATTATCGTAAAAAATGCATATCTCAACTTGAAACCCGACGAAAACCAAAATATCTGCGGTTCTGCATATCCAACGCACTGTGGAGTGGTGAAAACACCAGATAACGTGTTTCTCGCATTATGTAGCTCGAAACGAGCGTTCTCGATGATTCTGCATACTTCTGACAGAAGTCACACCAGGATTATCGTAGAAAATGCATATCACAGTTTGAAACCCGACCGAAACCAAGATATCTCCGGTTCTGCATGTCAAACGCACTGTGGAGTGGTGAAAACACCAGACTACGTGTTTCGTGCATTAAGTAGCTCGAAAAGAGCGATCTAGATGATTCTGCATACTTCCGACTGAAGTCTCACCAATATTATCGCAGAAAATGCATATCTCAGCTCGAAACCTCACGAAAATCAAGATGTTGCCGGTTCTGCATATCAAACGCACTGTGGAGTGGTGGAAACAACCAGAGAACGTGTTTCTCGCATTAAATAGCTCGAATAGAGCGATCTCGATGATTCTGCATACTTCGGACAGAAGTCTCAAGAAGATTATCTGTAAAATGCATATCTGAGCTTGAAACCCCACGAAAACCAAGATATCGCTGGTACTGCATATCAAACGCACTGTGGAGTGGTGAAAACACCAGATAACGTGTTTCTCGCATTAAATAGCTCGAAGAGAGCGTTCTCGAAGATTCTGCATACTTCTGACAGAAGTCTCAAAAGGATTATCGTAGAAAATGCATATCTCAGCTTGAAACCCGACCGAAACCAAGATATCTCCGGTTCTGCATGTCAAACGTACTGTGGAGTGGTGAAAACACCAGAAAACGTGTTTCGTGCATTAAGTAGCTCGAAAAGAGCGATCTAGACGATTCTGCATACTTCTGACAAAAGACCCACCAAGATTATCGCAGAAAATGCATATCTCAGCTTGAAACCCCACGAAAACCAAGATATGTACTGTTCTGCATATCAAACGCACTGTGGAGTGGTGAAAACATCAGATAACGTGTTTCTCGCACTAACTAGCCCGAAAAGAGCGATCTCGATGATTCAGCATACTTCTAACAGAAGTCTCGCCAAGATTATCGCAGAAAATGCATATCTCTGCTTGAAAACCAACGAAAACCACGATATCTACTGTTCTGCATATCCAACGAACTGTGGAGTGGTGAAAACCCCAGAAAACGTGTTTATCGCATTAAATAGCTCGAAAAGAGCGCTCTCGATGTTTCGGCATACTTCGGACAGATGTTTCACCAAGATTATCGTAGAAAATGCATATCTCAGCTTGAAACCCGACGAAAACCAAAATATCGCCGGTTCTGCATATCCAACCAACTGCGGAGTGGTGAAAACACCAGATAACGTGTTTCTCGCATTAAATAGCTCGAAAAGTGCGATCTCGATGATTCTGCATACTTCTAACAGAAGTCTCGCCAAGATTATCGCAGAAAATGCATATCTCTGCTTGAAACCCCACGAAAACCACGATATCTACTGTTCTGCATATTCAACGAACTGTGGAGTGGTGAAAACACAATATAACGAGTTTCTGGCATTAAATAGCTCGAAAAGAGCGCTCCCGATGTTTCTACATACTTCGGGCAGATGTTTCACCAAGATTATCGTAGAAAATGCATATCTCAGCATGAAACCCGACGAAAACCAAAATATCGCCGGTTCTGCATATCAAACCAACTGTGGAGTGGTGAAAACACCAGAAAACGTGTTTCGCGCATTAAGTAGCTAGAAAAGAGCGTTCTCGAAGATTCTGCATACTTCTGACAGAAGTCTCACCAGGATTATCGTAGAAAATGCATATTTCAGCTTGAAACCCGACGAAAACCAAAATATCGCCGGTTCTGCATATCAAACCAACTGTGGAGTGGTGAAAACACCCTGAAAACGTGTTTCTCGCATTAAATAGCTCGAATAGAGCGATCTCGATGATTCTTCATACTTCGGACAGAAGTCTCACCAAGATTATCGTAAAAAATGCATATCTCAGCTTGAAACCCCACGAAAGCCAAGATATCGCTGGTTCTGCATATCTAACGCACTGTGGAGTGGTGAAAACACCGGATAACGTGTTTCTCGCATTGAATAGCTCGAAACGAGCGATATCGATAATTAAGCATACTTCGGACAGAAGTCTCACCAGGATTATCGCAGAAAATGCATATCTCTGCTTGAAACCCCACGAAAACCAAGATATCTACTGTTCTGCATATCCAACGAACTGTGGAGTGGTGAAAACCCCAGAAAACGTGTTTATCGCATTAAATAGCTCGAAAAGAGCGCTCTCGATGTTTCGGCATACTTCGGACAGATGTTTCACCAAGATTATCGTAGAAAATGCATATCTCAGCTTGAAACCCGACGAAAACCAAAATATCGCTGGTTCTGCATATCAAACGCACTGTGGAGTGGTGAAAACACCGGATAAGGTTTTTCTCGCATTAAGTAGCTCGAAAAGAGCGATCTAGATGATTCTGCATACTTCTGACAAAAGACCCACCAAGATTATCGCAGAAAATGCATATCTCAGCTGGAAACACCACGAAAACCAAGATATCTCCGGTTCTGCATATCCAACGAACTGTGGAGTGGTGAAAACCCCAGAAAACCTGTTTCTCGCATTAAATAGCTCGAAAAGAGCGCTCTCGACGTTTCTGCATACTTCGGACAGATGTTTCACCAAGCTTATCGTAGAAAATGCATATCTCAGCTTGAAACCCGACGAAAACCAAAATATCTGCGGTTCTGCATATCCAACGCACTGTGGAGTGGTGAAAACATCAGATAACGTGTTTCTTGCATTAAATAGCTCGAAACGAGCGATCTCGATGCTTCTGCAAACTTCGGACAGAACTCTCACCAAAGTTATCGTAAAAAATGCATATCTCAGCTTGAAACCCCACGAAAACCAAGATATCGCTGCGTTCAGCATATCAAACGCACTGTGGAGTGGTGAAAACCCCAGAAAACGTGTTTATCGCATTAAATAGCTCGAATAGAGCGATCTCGATGATTCTTCATACTTCGGACAGAAGTCTCAACAAGATTATCGTAAAAAATGCATATCTCAGCTTGAAACCCCACGAACGCCAAGATATCGCTGGTTCTGCATATCAAACGCACTGTGGAGTGGTGAAAACACCGGATAACGTTTTTCTCGCATGAAGTAGCTCGAAAAGAGCGATCTAGATGATTCTGCATACTTCTGACGGAAGTCTCACCAATATTATCGCAGAAAATGCATATCTCAGCTCGAAACCTCACGAAAATCAAGATGTTGCCGGTTCTGCATATCAAACGCACTGTGGAGTGGTGAAAACAACCAGAGAACGTGTTTCTCGCATTAAATAGCTCGAATAGTGCGATCTCGATGATTCTGCATACTTCGGACAGAAGTCTCACCAAGAATACAGTAAAAAATGCATATCTCAGCTTGAAACCTCACGAAAGCCAAGATATCGCTGGTTCTGCATATCAAACGCACTGTGGAGTGGTGAAAACAGCAGATATCGTGTTTCTCGCATTAAATAGCTCGAAACGAGCGATCTCGATGCTTCTGCAAACTTCGGACAGAACTCTCACCTAAATTATCGTAAAAAATGCATATCTCAACTTGAAACCCGACGAAAACCGAATTATCTCCGGTTCTGCCCAACAAACGTACCGTGGAGTGGTGAAAACACCAGAAAACGTGTTTCGTGCATTAAGTAGCTCGAAAAGAGCGATCTAGGTGATTCTGCATACTTCTGAAAAAAGACCCACCAAGATTATCGCAGAAAATGCATATCTCAGCTGGAAACACCACGAAAACCAAGATATCTCCGGTTCTGCATATCCAACGAACTGTGGAGTGGTGAAAACCCCAGAAAACGAGTTTGTCGCATTAAATAGCTCGAAAAGAGCGCTCTCGATGTTTCTGCATACTTCGGACAGATGTTTCACCAAGCTTATCGTATAAAATGCATATCTCAACTTGAAACCCGACGAAAACCAAAATATCTGCGGTTCTGCATATCCAACGCACTGTGGAGTGGTGAAAACACCAGATAACGTGTTTCTCGCATTATGTAGCTCGAAACGAGCGTGCTCGATGATTCTGCATACTTCTGACAGAAGTCACACCAGGATTATCGTAGAAAATGCATATCTCAGCTTGAAACCCCACGAACGCCAAGATATCGCTGGTTCTGCATATCAAACGCACTGTGGAGTGGTGAAAACACCGGATAACGTTTTTCTCGCATGAAGTAGCTCGAAAAGAGCGATCTAGATGATTCTGCATACTTCTGACTGAAGTCTCACCAATATTACCGCAGAAAATGCATATCTCAGCTCGAAACCTCACGAAAATCAAGATGTTGCCGGTTCTGCATATCAAACGCACTGTGGAGTGGTGAAAACAACCAGAGAACGAGTTTCTCGCATTAAATAGCTCGAATAGTGCGATCTCGATGATTCTGCATACTTCGGACAGAAGTCTCACCAAGATTATCGCAGGAAATGCATATCTCAGCTTGAAACCCCACGAAAACCAAGATATCTCCGGTTCTGCATATCCAACGAACTGTGGAGTGGTGAAAACCCCAGAAAACGAGTTTGTCGCATTAAATAGCTCGAAAAGAGCGCTCTCGATGTTTCTGCATACTTCGGACAGATGTTTCACCAAGCTTATCGTATTAAATGCATATCTCAGCTTGAAACCCGACGAAAACCAAAATATCGCCGGTTCTGCATATCCAACCAACTGCGGAGTGGTGAAAACACCAGATAACGTGTTTCTCGCATTAAATAGCTCGAAAAGTGCGATCTCGATGATTCTGCATACTTCTAACAGAAGTCTCGCCAAGATTATCGCAGAAAATGCATATCTCTGCTTGAAACCCCACGAAAACCACGATATCTACTGTTCTGCATATCCAACGAACTGTGGAGTGGTGAAAACACAATATAACGAGTTTCTGGCATTAAATAGCTCGAAAAGAGCGCTCCCGATGTTTCTACATACTTCGGGCAGATGTTTCACCAAGATTATCGTAGAAAATGCATATCTCAGCATGAAACCCGACGAAAACCAAAATATCGCCGGTTCTGCATATCAAACCAACTGTGGAGTGGTGAAAACACCAGAAAACGTGTTTCGCGCATTAAGTAGCTAGAAAAGAGCGTTCTCGAAGATTCTGCATACTTCTGACAGAAGTCTCACCAGGATTATCGTAGAAAATGCATATTTCAGCTTGAAACCCGACGAAAACCAAAATATCGCCGGTTCTGCATATCAAACCAACTGTGGAGTGGTGAAAACACCCTGAAAACGTGTTTCTCGCATTAAATAGCTCGAATAGAGCGATCTCGATGATTCTTCATACTTCGGACAGAAGTCTCACCAAGATTATCGTAAAAAATGCATATCTCAGCTTGAAACCCCACGAAAGCCAAGATATCGCTGGTTCTGCATATCTAACGCACTGTGGAGTGGTGAAAACACCGGATAACGTGTTTCTCGCATTGAATAGCTCGAAACGAGCGATATCGATAATTAAGCATACTTCGGACAGAAGTCTCACCAGGATTATCGCAGAAAATGCATATCTCTGCTTGAAACCCCACGAAAACCAAGATATCTACTGTTCTGCATATCCAACGAACTGTGGAGTGGTGAAAACCCCAGAAAACGTGTTTATCGCATTAAATAGCTCGAAAAGAGCGCTCTCGATGTTTCGGCATACTTCGGACAGATGTTTCACCAAGATTATCGTAGAAAATGCATATCTCAGCTTGAAACCCGACGAAAACCAAAATATCGCTGGTTCTGCATATCAAACGCACTGTGGAGTGGTGAAATCACCGGATAAGGTTTTTCTCGCATTAAGTAGCTCGAAAAGAGCGATCTAGATGATTCTGCATACTTCTGACAAAAGACCCACCAAGATTATCGCAGAAAATGCATATCTCAGCTGGAAACACCACGAAAACCAAGATATCTCCGGTTCTGCATATCCAACGAACTGTGGAGTGGTGAAAACCCCAGAAAACCTGTTTCTCGCATTAAATAGCTCGAAAAGAGCGCTCTCGACGTTTCTGCATACTTCGGACAGATGTTTCACCAAGCTTATCGTAGAAAATGCATATCTCAGCTTGAAACCCGACGAAAACCAAAATATCTGCGGTTCTGCATATCCAACGCACTGTGGAGTGGTGAAAACATCAGATAACGTGTTTCTTGCATTAAATAGCTCGAAACGAGCGATCTCGATGCTTCTGCAAACTTCGGACAGAACTCTCACCAAAGTTATCGTAAAAAATGCATATCTCAGCTTGAAACCCCACGAAAACCAAGATATCGCTGTGTTCAGCATATCAAACGCACTGTGGAGTGGTGAAAACCCCAGAAAACGTGTTTATCGCATTAAATAGCTCGAATAGAGCGATCTCGATGATTCTTCATACTTCGGACAGAAGTCTCAACAAGATTATCGTAAAAAATGCATATCTCAGCTTGAAACCCCACGAACGCCAAGATATCGCTGGTTCTGCATATCAAACGCACTGTGGAGTGGTGAAAACACCGGATAACGTTTTTCTCGCATGAAGTAGCTCGAAAAGAGCGATCTAGATGATTCTGCATACTTCTGACTGAAGTCTCACCAATATTATCGCAGAAAATGCATATCTCAGCTCGAAACCTCACGAAAATCAAGATGTTGCCGGTTCTGCATATCAAACGCACTGTGGAGTGGTGAAAACAACCAGAGAACGTGTTTCTCGCATTAAATAGCTCGAATAGTGCGATCTCGATGATTCTGCATACTTCGGACAGAAGTCTCACCAAGATTATCGTAAGGAATGCATACCTCAGCTTGAAACCCCCCGAAAACGGAGATATCGCTGGTACTGCATATCAAACGCACTGTGGAGTGGTGAAAACAGCAGATATCGTGTTTCTCGCATTAAATAGCTCGAAAAGAGCGTTCTCGACGATCCTGCATACTTCTGACGGAAGTCTCACCAAGATTATCGCAGAAAATGCATATCTCAGCTGGAAACACCACGAAAATGAAGATATCGCCTGTTCTACATATCAAACGCACTGTGGAGTGGTGAAAACACCCTGAAAACGTGTTTCTCGCAATAAATAGCTCGAATAGAGCAATCTGGATGTTTCCTCATACTTCGGACAGAAGTCTCACCAAGAATACAGTAAAAAATGCATATCTCAGCTTGAAACCTCACGAAAGCCAAGATATCGCTGGTTCTGCATATCAAACGCACTGTGGAGTGGTGAAAACAGCAGATATCGTGTTTCTCGCATTAAATAGCTCGAAACGAGCGATCTCGATGCTTCTGCAAACTTCGGACAGAACTCTCACCTAAATTATCGTAAAAAATGCATATCTCAACTTGAAACCCGACGAAAACCGAATTATCTCCGGTTCTGCCCAACAAACGTACCGTGGAGTGGTGAAAACACCAGAAAACGTGTTTCGTGCATTAAGTAGCTCGAAAAGAGCGATCTAGGTGATTCTGCATACTTCTGAAAAAAGACCCACCAAGATTATCGCAGAAAATGCATATCTCAGCTGGAAACACCACGAAAACCAAGATATCTCCGGTTCTGCATATCCAACGAACTGTGGAGTGGTGAAAACCCCAGAAAACGAGTTTGTCGCATTAAATAGCTCGAAAAGAGCGCTCTCGATGTTTCTGCATACTTCGGACAGATGTTTCACCAAGCTTATCGTATAAAATGCATATCTCAACTTGAAACCCGACGAAAACCAAAATATCTGCGGTTCTGCATATCCAACGCACTGTGGAGTGGTGAAAACACCAGATAACGTGTTTCTCGCATTATGTAGCTCGAAACGAGCGTGCTCGATGATTCTGCATACTTCTGACAGAAGTCACACCAGGATTATCGTAGAAAATGCATATCTCAGCTTGAAACCCCACGAACGCCAAGATATCGCTGGTTCTGCATATCAAACGCACTGTGGAGTGGTGAAAACACCGGATAACGTTTTTCTCGCATGAAGTAGCTCGAAAAGAGCGATCTAGATGATTCTGCATACTTCTGACTGAAGTCTCACCAATATTACCGCAGAAAATGCATATCTCAGCTCGAAACCTCACGAAAATCAAGATGTTGCCGGTTCTGCATATCAAACGCACTGTGGAGTGGTGAAAACAACCAGAGAACGTGTTTCTCGCATTAAATAGCTCGAATAGTGCGATCTCGATGATTCTGCATACTTCGGACAGAAGTCTCACCAAGATTATCGCAGGAAATGCATATCTCAGCTTGAAACCCCACGAAAACCAAGATATCTCCGGTTCTGCATATCCAACGAACTGTGGAGTGGTGAAAACCCCAGAAAACGAGTTTGTCGCATTAAATAGCTCGAAAAGAGCGCTCTCGATGTTTCTGCATACTTCGGACAGATGTTTCACCAAGCTTATCGTATTAAATGCATATCTCAACTTGAAACCCGACGAAAACCAAAATATCTGCGGTTCTGCATATCCAACGCACTGTGGAGTGGTGAAAACACCAGATAACGTGTTTCTCGCATTATGTAGCTCGAAACGAGCGTTCTCGATGATTCTGCATACTTCTGACAGAAGTCACACCAGGATTATCGTAGAAAATGCATATCACAGTTTGAAACCCGACCGAAACCAAGATATCTCCGGTTCTGCATGTCAAACGCACTGTGGAGTGGTGAAAACACCAGACTACGTGTTTCGTGCATTAAGTAGCTCGAAAAGAGCGATCTAGATGATTCTGCATACTTCCGACTGAAGTCTCACCAATATTATCGCAGAAAATGCATATCTCAGCTCGAAACCTCACGAAAATCAAGATGTTGCCGGTTCTGCATATCAAACGCACTGTGGAGTGGTGGAAACAACCAGAGAACGTGTTTCTCGCATTAAATAGCTCGAAGAGAGCGTTCTCGAAGATTCTGCATACTTCTGACAGAAGTCTCACCAGGATTATCGTAGAAAATGCATATCTCAGCTTGAAACCCGACCGAAACCAAGATATCTCCGGTTCTGCATGTCAAACGTACTGTGGAGTGGTGAAAACACCAGAAAACGTGTTTCGTGCATTAAGTAGCTCGAAAAGAGCGATCTAGACGATTCTGCATACTTCTGACAAAAGACCCACCAAGATTATCGCAGAAAATGCATATCTCAGCTTGAAACCCCACGAAAACCAAGATATGTACTGTTCTGCATATCAAACGCACTGTGGAGTGGTGAAAACATCAGATAACGTGTTTCTCGCACTAACTAGCTCGAAAAGAGCGATCTCGATGATTCAGCATACTTCTAACAGAAGTCTCGCCAAGATTATCGCAGAAAATGCATATCTCTGCTTGAAACCCCACGAAAACCACGATATCTACTGTTCTGCATATCCAACGAACTGTGGAGTGGTGAAAACCCCAGAAAACGTGTTTATCGCATTAAATAGCTCGAACAGAGCGCTCTCGATGTCTCGGCATACTTCGGACAGATGTTTCACCAAGATTATCGTAGAAAATGCATATCTCAGCTTGAAACCCGACGAAAACCAAAATATCGCCGGTTCTGCATATCCAACCAACTGCGGAGTGGTGAAAACACCAGATAACGTGTTTCTCGCATTAAATAGCTCGAAAAGTGCGATCTCGATGATTCTGCATACTTCTAACAGAAGTCTCGCCAAGATTATCGCAGAAAATGCATATCTCTGCTTGAAACACCACGAAAACCACGATATCTACTGTTCTGCATATCCAACGAACTGTGGAGTGGTGAAAACACAACATAACGAGTTTCTCGCATTAAATAGCTCGAAAAGAGCGCTCTCGATGTTTCTACATACTTCGGGCAGATGTTTCACCAAGATTATCGTAGAAAATGCATATCTCAGCATGAAACCCGACGAAAACCAAAATATCGCCGGTTCTGCATATCAAACCAACTGTGGAGTGGTGAAAACACCAGAAAACGTGTTTCGCGCATTAAGTAGCTCGAAAAGAGCGTTCTCGAAGATTCTGCATACTTCTGACAGAAGTCTCACCAGGATTATCGTAGAAAATGCATATCTCAGCTTGAAACCCGACGAAAACCAAAATATCGCCGGTTCTGCATATCAAACCAACTGTGGACTGGTGAAAACACCCTGAAAACGTGTTTCTCGCATTAAATAGCTCGAATAGAGCGATCTCGATGATTCTTCATACTTCGGACAGAAGTCTCACCAGGATTATCGTCGAAAATGCATATCTCAGCTTGAAACCCGACGAAAACCAAAATATCGCCGGTTCTGCATATCAAACCAACTGTGGAGTGGTGAAAACACCAGATAACGTGTTTCTCGCATTAAGTAGCTCGAAAAGTGCGATCTCGATGATTCTGCATACTTCTAACAGAAGTCTCACCAAGATTATCGCAGAAAATGCATATCTCTGCTTGAAACCCCACGAAAACCAAGATATCTACCGTTCTGCATATCCAACGAACTGTGGAGTGGTGAAAACCCCAGAAAACGTGTTTATCGCATTAAATAGCTCGAAAAGAGCGCTCTCGATGTTTCGGCATACTTCGGACAGATGTTTCACCAAGATTATCGTAGAAAATGCATATCTCAGCTTGAAACCCGACGAAAACCAAAATATCGCCGGTTCTGCATATCCAACCAACTGCGGAGTGCTGAAAACACCAGATAACGTGTTCCTAGCATTAAATAGCTCGAAAAGAGCGCTCTTGATGTTTCTGCATACTTCGGACAGACGTTTCACCAAGATTATCGCAGAAAATGCATATCTGAGCTTGAAACCCCACGAAAACCAAGATATCGTCGGTTCTGCATATCAAACGCACTGCGGAGTGGTGAAAACACCAGATAACTTGTTTCTCGCATTAAATAGCTCGAAAAGAGCGCTCTCGAGGTTTCTGCATACTTCGGACAGATGTTTCACCAAGCTTATCGTAGAAAATGCATATCTGAGCTTGAAACCCCACGAAAACCAAGATATCGTCGGTTCTGCATATCATACGCACTGTGGAGCGGTGAAAACACCAGATAACATGTTTCTCGCATTAAATAGCTCGAAAAGTGCGATCTCGATGATTCTGCATACTTCGGACAGAAGTCTCACCAAGATTATCGCAGAAAATGCATATCTCAGCTTGAAACCCCACGAAAACCAAGGTTTCGCTGGTTCTGCATATCAAACGCACTGTGGAGTGCTGAAAACACCAGATAACATGTTTCTCGCATTAAATAGCTCGAAAAGTGCGATCTCGATGATTCTGCATACTTCGGACAGAAGTCTCACCAAGATTATCGCAGAAAATGCATATCTCTGCTAGAAACCCCACGAAAACCAAGATATCTCCTGTTCTGCATATCCAACGAACTGTGGAGTGGTGAAAACCCCAGAAAACGTTTTTCTCGCATAGAATAGCTCGAAAAGTACGATCTCGTTGACTCTGCATACTTCGGACAGAAGTCTCACCAAGATTATCGCAGAAAATGCATATCTGAGCTTGAAACCCCACGAAAACCAAGATATCGTCGGTTCTGCATATCATACGCACTGTGGAGCGGTGAAAACACCAGATAACATGTTTCTCGCATTAAATAGCTCGAAAAGTACGATCTCGATGACTTTGCATACTTCGGACTGAAGTCTCACCAAGATTATCGTAAAAAATGCATATCTCAGCTTGAAACCCCACGAAAACCAAGGTTTCGCTGGTTCTGCATATCAAACGCACTGCGGAGTGGTGAAAACACCAGATAACTTGTTTCTCGCATTAAATAGCTCGAAAAGAGCGATCTCGATGACTCTGCATACTTCGGACAGAAGTCTCACCAAGATTATCGCAGAAAATGCATATCTGAGCTTGAAACCCCACGAAAACCAAGATATCGTCGGTTCTGCATATCATACGCACTGTGGAGTGGTGAAAACACCAGAAAACGTGTTTCTCGCATTAAATAGCTCGAATAGAGCGATCTCGATGATTAAGCATACTTCGGACAGAAGTCTCACCAAGATTATCGTAAAAAATGCATATCTCAGGTTGAAACCCCACGAAAACCAAGATTTCGCTGGTTGTGCATATCAAACGCACTGTGGTGTGCTGAAAACACCAGATAACGTGTTTGTCGCATTAAATAGCTCGAAAAGTGCGATCTCGATGATTCTGCATACTTCGGACAGAAGTCTCACCATGATTATCGTAAAAAATGCATATCTCAGCTTGAAACCCAACGAAAACCAAGATTTCGCTGGTTCTGCATATCAAACGCACTGTGGAGTGGTGAAAACACCAGATAACGTGTTTCTCGCATTCAATAGGTCGAAAAGAGCGATCTCCATGTTTCTGCATACTTCGGACAGAGGTCTCACCATGATTATCGCAGAAAATGCATATCTCTGCTAGAAACCCCACGAAAACCAAGATATCTCCTGTTCTGCATATCCAACGAACTGTGGTGTGGTGAAAACCCCAGAAAACGTGTTTGTCGCATTAAATAGCTCGAAAAGTACGATCTCGATGACTCTGCATACTTCGGACAGAAGTCTACACCAAGATTATCGCAGAAAATGCATATCTGAGCTTGAAACCCCACGAAAACCAAGATATCGCTGGTTCTGCATATCAAACGCACTGCGGAGTGGTGAAAACACCAGATAACTTGTTTCTCGCATTAAATAGCTCGAAAAGAGCGATCTCGAAGACTCTGCATACTTCGGACAGAAGTCTCACCATGATTATCGCAGAAAATGCATATCTGAGCTTGAAACCCCACGAAAACCAAGATATCGTCGGTTCTGTATATCATACGCACTGTGGAGTGGTGAAAACACCAGATAACGTGTTTCTCGCATTAAATAGCTCGAATAGAGCGATCTCGATGATTAAGCATACTTCGGACAGAAGTCTCACCAAGATTATCGTAAAAAATGCATATCTCAGCTTGAAACCCCACGAAAACCAAGATTTCGCTGGTTCTGCATATCAAACGCACTGTGGTGTGCTGAAAACACCAGATAACGTGTTTGTCGCATTAAATAGCTCGAAAAGTGCGATCTCGATGATTCTGCATACTTCGGACAGAAGTCTCACCATGATTATCGTAAAAAATGCATATCTCAGCTTGAAACCCAACGAAAACCAAGATTTCGCTGGTTCTGCATATCAAACGCACTGTGGAGTGGTGAAAACACCAGATAACGTGTTTCTCGCATTCAATAGGTCGAAAAGAGCGATCTCCATGTTTCTTCATACTTCGGACAGAAGTCTCACCAAGATTATCGCAGAAAATGCATATCTGAGCTTGAAACCCCACGAAAACCAAGATATCGTCGGTTCTGCATATCATACGCACTGTGGAGTGGTGAAAACACCAGATAACGTGTTTTTCGCATTAAATAGCTCGAATAGTACGATCTCGATGACTCTGCATACTTCGGACAGAAGTCTCACCATGATTATCGCAGAAAATGCATATCTGAGCTTGAAACCCCACGAAAACCAAGATATCGTCGGTTCTGTATATCATACGCACTGTGGAGTGGTGAAAACACCAGATAACGTGTTTCTCGCATTAAGTAGCTCGAATAGAGCGATCTCGATGATTAAGCATACTTCGGACAGAAGTCTCACCAAGATTATCGCAGAAAATGCATATCTCTGCTAGAAACCCCACGAAAACCAAGATATCTCCTGTTCTGCATATCCAACGAACTGTGGAGTGGTGAAAACCCCAGAAAACGTGTTTCTCGCATTGAATAGGTCGAAAAGAGCGATCTCCATGTTTCTTCATACTTCGGACAGAAGTCTCACCTAGATTATCGCAGAAAATGCATATCTCTGCTAGAAACCCCACGAAAACCAAGATATCTCCTGTTCTGCATATCCAACGAACTGTGGAGTGGTGAAAACCCCAGAAAACGTGTTTCTCGCATTGAATAGCTCGAAAAGTACGATCTCCATGTTTCTGCATACTTCGGACAGAGGTCTCACCATGATTATCGCAGAAAATGCATCTCTCTGCTAGAAACCCCACGAAAACCAAGATATCTCCTGTTCTGCATATCCAACGAACTGTGGAGTGGTGAAAACCCCAGAAAACGTGTTTGTCGCATTAAATAGCTCGAAAAGTACGATCTCGATGACTCTGCATACTTCGGACAGAAGTCTCACCAAGATTATCGCAGAAAATGCATATCTGAGCTTGAAACCCCACGAAAACCAAGATATCGTCGGTTCTGCATATCATACGCACTGTGGAGTGGTGAAAACACCAGATAACGTGTTTCTCGCATTAAATAGCTCGAAAAGTACGATCTCGATGACTCTGCATACTTCGGACAGAAGTCTCACCAAGATTATCGCAGAAAATGCATATCTGAGCTTGAAACCCCGCGAAAACCAAGATATCGTCGGTTCTGCATATCATACGCACTGTGGAGTGGTGAAAACACCAGATAACGTGTTTCTCGCATTAAATAGCTCGAAAAGTGCGATCTCGATGATTCTGCATACTTCGGACAGAAGTCTCACCATGATTATCGCAGAAAATGCATATCTGAGCTTGAAGCCACACGAAAACCAAGATTTCGCTGGTTCTGCATATCAAACGCACTGTGGAGTGGTGAAAACACCAGATAACGTGTTTCTCGCATTCAATAGGTCGAAAAGAGCGATCTCCATGTTTCTTCATACTTCGGACAGAAGTCTCACCAAGATTATCGCAGAAAATGCATATCTGAGCTTGAAACCCCACGAAAACCAAGATTTCGCTGGTTCTGCATATCAAACGCACTGTGGTGTGCTGAAAACACCAGATAACGTGTTTGTCGCATTAAATAGCTCGAAAAGTGCGATCTCGATGATTCTGCATACTTCGGACAGAAGTCTCACCATGATTATCGTAAAAAATGCATATCTCAGCTTGAAACCCAACGAAAACCAAGATATCGTCGGTTCTGCATATCATACGCACTGTGGAGTGGTGAAAACACCAGATAACGTGTTTCTCGCATTAAATAGCTCGAAAAGTGCGATCTCGATGATTCTGCATACTTCGGACAGAAGTCTCACCATGATTATCGCAGAAAATGCATATCTGAGCTTGAAGCCACACGAAAACCAAGATTTCGCTGGTTCTGCATATCAAACGCACTGTGGAGTGGTGAAAACACCAGATAACGTGTTTCTCGCATTCAATAGGTCGAAAAGAGCGATCTCCATGTTTCTTCATACTTCGGACAGAAGTCTCACCAAGATTATCGCAGAAAATGCATATCTGAGCTTGAAACCCCACGAAAACCAAGATTTCGCTGGTTCTGCATATCAAACGCACTGTGGTGTGCTGAAAACACCAGATAACGTGTTTGTCGCATTAAATAGCTCGAAAAGTGCGATCTCGATGATTCTGCATACTTCGGACAGAAGTCTCACCATGATTATCGTAAAAAATGCATATCTCAGCTTGAAACCCAACGAAAACCAAGATTTCGCTGGTTCTGCATATCAAACGCACTGTGGAGTGGTGAAAACACCAGATAACGTGTTTCTCGCATTAAATAGCTCGAAAAGTACGATCTCGATGACTCTGCATACTTCGGACAGAAGTCTCACCAAGATTATCGCAGAAAATGCATATCTGAGCTTGAAACCCCGCGAAAACCAAGATATCGTCGGTTCTGCATATCATACGCACTGTGGAGTGGTGAAAACACCAGATAACGTGTTTCTCGCATTAAATAGCTCGAAAAGTGCGATCTCGATGATTCTGCATACTTCGGACAGAAGTCTCACCATGATTATCGCAGAAAATGCATATCTGAGCTTGAAGCCACACGAAAACCAAGATTTCGCTGGTTATGCATATCAACCGCACTGTGGAGTGGTGAAAACACCCGATAACGTGTTTCTCGCATTAAAAATTTCGAAAAGAGCGATCTCGATGTTTCTGCATACTTCGGACAGAGGTCTCACCATGATGATCGTAAAAAATGCATATCTGAGCTTGAAACCCCACGAAAACCAAGATATCGTCGGTTCAGCATATCATACGCACTGTGGAGTGGTGAAAACACCAGATAACGTGTTTCTCGCATTAAATAGCTCGAAAAGTACGATCTCGATGACTCTGCATACTTCGGACAGAAGTCTCACCAAGATTATCGCAGAAAATGCATATCTGAGCTTGAAACCGCACGAAAACCAAGATATCGTCGGTTCTGCATATCATACGCACTGTGGAGTGGTGAAAACACCAGATAACGTGTTTCTCGCATTAAATAGCTCGAAAAGTGCGATCTCGATGATTCTGCATACTTCGGACAGAAGTCTCACCAAGATTATCGCAGAGAATTCATATCTGAGCTTGAAACCACACGAAAACCAAGATATCGCTGGTTCTGCATATCAAACGCACTGTGGAGTGGTGAAAACACCAGACAAGGTTTTTCTCGCATTAAATAGCTCGAATAGAGCGGTCTCGATGATTAAGCATACTTCGGACAGAAGTCTCACCAAGATTATCGTAAAAAATGCATATCTCAGCTTGAAACCCCACAAAAACCAAGATATCGCCGGTTCTGCATATCAAACGCACTGTGGAGTGGTGAAAACACCAGATAACGTGTTTCTCGCATTAAATATCTCGAAAAGTGCGATCTCGATGATTCTGCATACTTCGGACAGAAGTCTCACCAAGATTATCGCAGAAAATGCATATCTGAGCTTGAAACCACCCGAAAACCAAGATATTGCTGGTTCTGCATATCAAACGCACTGTGGAGTGGTGAAAACACCAGAGAAGGTTTTTCTCGCATTAAATAGCTCGAATAGAGCGGTCTCGATGATTAAGCATACTTCGGACAGAAGTCCCACCAAGATTATCGTAAAAAATGCATATCTCAGCTTGAAACCCCACGAAAACCAAGATTTCGCTGGTTCTGCTAATCAAACGCACTGTGGAGTGGTGAAAACACCAGATAACGTGTTTCTCGCATTAAATAGGTCGAAAAGAGCGATCTCGATGTTTCTGCATACTTCGGACAGAGGTCTCACCAAGATTACCGCAGAAAATGCATATCTCTGCTAGAAACCCCACGAAAACCAAGATATCTCCTGTTCTGCATATCCAACCAACTGTGGAGTGGTGAAATCCCCAGAAAACGTGTTTCTCGCATTAAATAGCTCGAAAAGTACGATCTCGATGACTCTGCATACTTCGGACAGAAGTCTCACCAAGATTATCGCAGAAAATGCATATCTGAGCTTGAAACCCCACAAAAACCAAGATATCGTCGGTTCTGCATATCATACGCACTGTGGAGTGGTGAAAACACCAGATAACGTGTTTCTCGCATTAAATAGCTCGAAAAGTGCGATCTCGATGCTTCTGCATACTTCGGACAGAAGTCTCACCATGATTATCGCAGAAAATGCATATCTGAGCTTGAAAGCACACGAAAACCAAGATTTCGCTGGTTCTGCATTTCAACCGCACTGTGGAGTGGTGAAAACACCCGATAACGTGTTTTTCGCATTAAATAGCTCGAATAGTACGATCTCGATGACTCTGCATACTTCGGACAGAAGTCTCACCATGATTATCGCAGAAAATGCATATCTGAGCTTGAAACCCCACGAAAACCAAGATATCGTCGGTTCTGTATATCATACGCACTGTGGAGTGGTGAAAACACCAGATAACGTGTTTCTCGCATTAAATAGCTCGAATAGAGCGATCTCGATGATTAAGCATACTTCGGACAGAAGTCTCACCAAGATTATCGTAAAAAATGCATATGTCAGCTTGAAACCCCACGAAAACCAAGATTTCGCTGGTTCTGCATATCAAACGCACTGTGGTGTGCTGAAAACACCAGATAACGTGTTTGTCGCATTGAATAGCTCGAAAAGTACGATCTCGATGATTCTGCATACTTCGTACAGAAGTCTCACCATGATTATCGTAAAAAATGCATATCTCAGCTTGAAACCCATCGAAAACCAAGATTTCGCTGGTTCTGCATATCAAACGCACTGTGGAGTGGTGAAAACACCAGATAACGTGTTTCTCGCATTCAATAGGTCGAAAAGAGCGATCTCCATGTTTCTGCATACTTCGGACAGAGGTCTCACCAAGATTAGCGCAGAAAATGCATATCTCTGCTAGAAACCCCACGAAAACCAAGGTATCTCCTGTTCTGCATATCCAACGAACTGTGGAGTGGTGAAAACCCCAGAAAACGTGTTTGTCGCATTAAATAGCTCGAAAAGTACGATCTCGATGACTCTGCATACTTCGGACAGAAGTCTCACCATGATTATCGTAAAAAATGCATATCTCAGCTTGAAACCCCACGAAAACCAAGATATCGCTGTTTCTGCATATCAAACGCACTGTGGAGTGGTGAAAACACCAGATAACTTGTTTCTCGCATTAAATAGCTCGAAACGAGCGATCTCGATGATTAAGCATACTTCGGACAGAAGTCTCACCTAGATTATCGCAGAAAATGCATATCTCTGCTAGAAACCCCACGAAAACCAAGATATCTCCTGTTCTGCATATCCAACGAACTGTGGAGTGGTGAAGACCCCAGAAAACGTGTTTCTCGCATTGAATAGCTCGAAAAGTACGATCTCGATGACTCTGCATACTTCGGACAGAAGTCTCACCAAGATTATCGCAGAAAATGCATATCTGAGCTTGAAACCCCACGAAAACCAAGATATCGCTGGTTCTGCATATCAAACGCACTGCGGAGTGGTGAAAATACCAGATAACTTGTTTCTCGCATTAAATAGCTCGAAAAGAGCGATCTCGATGACTCTGCATACTTCGGACAGAAGTCTCACCAAGATTATCGCAGAAAATGCATATCTGAGCTTGAAACCCCACGAAAACCAAGATATCGTCGGTTCTGCATATCATACGCACTGTGGAGTGGTGAAAACACCAGATAACGTGTTTGTCGCATTCAATAGGTCGAAAAGAGCGATCTCCATGTTTCTGCATACTTCGGACAGAGGTCTCACCAAGATTATCGCTGAAAATGCATATCTCTGCTAGAAACCCCACGAAAACCAAGATATCTCCTGTTCTGCATATCCAACGTACTGTGGAGTGGTGAAAACCACAGAAAACGTGTTTGTCGCATTAAATAGCTCGAAAAGTACGATCTCGATGACTCTGCATACTTCGGACAGAAGTCTCACCAAGATTATCGCAGAAAATGCATATCTGAGCTTGAAACCCCACGAAAACCAAGATATCGCTGGTTCTGCATATCAAACGCACTGCGGAGTGGTGAAAACACCAGATAACGTGTTTGTCGCATTAAATAGCTCGAAAAGTGCGATCTCGATGATTCTGCATACTTCGGACAGAAGTCTCACCATGATTATCGTAAAAAATGCATATCTCAGCTTGAAACCCAACGAAAACCAAGATTTCGCTGGTTCTGCATATCAAACGCACTGTGGAGTGGTGAAAACACCAGATAACGTGTTTTTCGCATTAAATAGCTCGAATAGTACGATCTCGATGATTCTGCATACTTCGGACTGAAGTCTCACCAAGATTATCGCAGAAAATGCATATCTGAGCTTGAAACCCCACGTAAACCAAGATATCGCTGGTTCTGCATATCAAACGCACTGTGGAGTGGTGAAAACACCAGATAACTTGTTTCTCGCATTAAATAGCTCGAAACGAGCGATCTCGATGATTAAGCATACTTCGGACAGAAGTCTCACCAAGGTTATCGTAAAAAAATGCATATCTCAGCTTGAAACCCCACGAAAACCAAGATATCGCTGTTTCTGCATATCAAACGCACTGTGGAGTGGTGAAAACACCAGATAACTTGTTTCTCGCATTAAATAGCTCGAAACGAGCGATCTCGATGATTAAGCATACTTCGGACAGAAGTCTCACCTAGATTATCGCAGAAAATGCATATCTCTGCTAGAAACCCCACGAAAACCAAGATATCTCCTGTTCTGCATATCCAACGAACTGTGGAGTGGTGAAGACCCCAGAAAACGTGTTTCTCGCATTGAATAGCTCGAAAAGTACGATCTCGATGTCTCTGCATACTTCGGACAGAAGTCTCACCAAGATTATCGCAGAAAATGCATATCTGAGCTTGAAACCCCACGAAAACCAAGATATCGCTGGTTCTGCATATCAAACGCACTGCGGAGTGGTGAAAATACCAGATAACTTGTTTCTCGCATTAAATAGCTCGAACAGAGCGATCTCGATGACTCTGCATACTTCGGACAGAAGTCTCACCAAGATTATCGCAGAAAATGCATATCTGAGCTTGAAACCCCACGAAAACCAAGATATCGTCGGTTCTGCATATCATACGCACTGTGGAGTGGTGAAAACACCAGATAACGTGTTTGTCGCATTCAATAGGTCGAAAAGAGCGATCTCCATGTTTCTGCATACTTCGGACAGAGGTCTCACCAAGATTATCGCTGAAAATGCATATCTCTGCTAGAAACCCCACGAAAACCAAGATATCTCCTGTTCTGCATATCCAACGTACTGTGGAGTGGTGAAAACCACAGAAAACGTGTTTGTCGCATTAAATAGCTCGAAAAGTACGATCTCGATGACTCTGCATACTTCGGACAGAAGTCTCACCAAGATTATCGCAGAAAATGCATATCTGAGCTTGAAACCCCACGAAAACCAAGATATCGCTGGTTCTGCATATCAAACGCACTGCGGAGTGGTGAAAACACCAGATAACGTGTTTGTCGCATTAAATAGCTCGAAAAGTGCGATCTCGATGATTCTGCATACTTCGGACAGAAGTCTCACCATGATTATCGTAAAAAATGCATATCTCAGCTTGAAACCCAACGAAAACCAAGATTTCGCTGGTTCTGCATATCAAACGCACTGTGGAGTGGTGAAAACACCAGATAACGTGTTTTTCGCATTAAATAGCTCGAATAGTACGATCTCGATGATTCTGCATACTTCGGACTGAAGTCTCACCAAGATTATCGCAGAAAATGCATATCTGAGCTTGAAACCCCACGTAAACCAAGATATCGCTGGTTCTGCATATCAAACGCACTGTGGAGTGGTGAAAACACCAGATAACTTGTTTCTCGCATTAAATAGCTCGAAACGAGCGATCTCGATGATTAAGCATACTTCGGACAGAAGTCTCACCAAGGTTATCGTAAAAAAATGCATATCTCAGCTTGAAACCCCACGAAAACCAAGATATCGCTGTTTCTGCATATCAAACGCACTGTGGAGTGGTGAAAACACCAGATAACTTGTTTCTCGCATTAAATAGCTGGAAACGAGCGATCTCGATGATTAAGCATACTTCGGACAGAAGTCTCACCAAGATTATCGTAAAAAAATGCATATCTCAGCTTGAAACCCCACGAAAACCAAGATTTCGCTGGTTCTGCATATCAAACGCACTGTGGAGTGGTGAAAACACCAGATAACGTGTTTTTCGCATTAAATAGCTCGAATAGTACGATCTCGATGATTCTGCATACTTCGGACTGAAGTCTCACCAAGATTATCGCAGAAAATGCATATCTGAGCTTGAAACCCCACGTAAACCAAGATATCGGTGGTTCTGCATATCAAACGCACTGTGGAGTGGTGAAAACACCAGATAACTTGTTTCTCGCATTAAATAGCTTGAAAAGTGCGATCTCGATGATTCTGCATACTTCGGACAGAAGTCTCACCATGATTATCGTAAAAAATGCATATCTCAGCTTGAAACCCCACGAAAACCAAGATATCGCTGTTTCTGCATATCAAACGCACTGTGGAGTGGTGAAAACACCAGATAACTTGTTTCTCGCATTAAATAGCTCGAAACGAGCGATCTCGATGATTAAGCATACTTCGGACAGAAGTCTCACCAAGATTATCGTAAAAAAATGCATATCTCAGCTTGAAACCCCACGAAAACCAAGATTTCGCTGGTTCTGCATATCAAACGCACTGTGGAGTGCTGAAAACACCAGATAACGTGTTTGTCGCATTAAATAGCTCGAAAAGTGCGATCTCGATGTTTCTGCATACTTCGGACAGAAGTCTCATCAAGATTATCGTAAAAAATGCATATCTCAGCTTGAAACCCCACGAAAACCCAGATATCGCTGGTTCTGCATATCGAACGCACTGTGGAGTGCTGAAAACACCAGATAACGTGTTTGTCGCATTAAATAGCTGGAAAAGTGCGATCTCGATGATTCTGCATACTTCGGACAGAAGTCTCACCATGATTATCGTAAAAAATGCATATCTCAGCTTGAAACCCAACGAAAACCAAGATTTCGCTGGTTCTGCATATCAAACGCACTGTGGAGTGTTGAAAACACCAGATAACGTGTTTCTCGCATTCAATAGGTCGAAAAGAGCGATCTCCATGTTTCTGCATACTTCGGACAGAGGTCTCACCAAGATTATCGCAGAAAATGCATATCTCTGCTAGAAACCCCACGAAAACCAAGATATCTCCTGTTCTGCATATCTAACGAACTGTGGAGTGGTGAAAACCCCAGAAAACGTGTTTGTCGCATTAAATAGCTCGAAAAGTACGATCTCGATGACTCTGCATACTTCGGACAGAAGTCTCACCAAGATTATCGCAGAAAATGCATATCTGAGCTTGAAACCCCACGAAAACCAAGATATCGCTGGTTCTGCATATCAAACGCACTGCGGAGTGGTGAAAACACCAGATAACTTGTTTCTCGCATTAAATAGCTCGAAAAGAGCGATCTCGATGACTCTGCATACTTCGGACAGAAGTCTCACCAAGATTATCGCAGAAAATGCATATCTCTGCTAGAAACCCCACGAAAACCAAGATATCTCCTGTTCTGCATATCCAACGAACTGTGGAGTGGTGAAAACCCCAGAAAACGTGTTTGTCGCATTAAATAGCTCGAAAAGTACGATCTCGATGACTCTGCATACTTCGGACAGAAGTCTCACCAAGATTATCGCAGAAAATGCATATCAGAGCTTGAAACCCCACGAAAACCAAGATATCGTCGGTTCTGCATATCATACGCACTGTGGAGTGGTGAAAACACCAGATAACGTGTTTCTCGCATTAAATAGCTCGAAATGAGCGATCTCGAAGGTTCTGCATACTTCTGACAGAAGACTCACCATGATTATCGCAGAAAATGCATATCTGAGCTTGAAACCCAACGAAAACCAAGATATCGTCGGTTCTGTATATCATACGCACTGTGGAGTGGTGAAAACACCAGATAACGTGTTTCTCGCATTAAATAGCTCGAATAGAGCGATCTCGATGATTAAGCATACTTCGGACAGAAGTCTCACCAAGATTATCGCAGAAAATACATATCTCAGCTTGAAACCCGACGAAAACCAAAATATTTCCGGTTCTGCATATCCAACGCACTGTGGAGTGGTGAAAACACCAGATAACGTGTTTCTCGCACTAACTAGCTCGAAAAGAGCGATCTTGATGATACAGCATACTTCGGACAGAAGTCTCACCAATATTATCGCAGAAAATGCATATTTCAGCTTGAAACCCCACGAAAACCAAAATATCTCCGGTTCTGCATATCCAACGCACTGTGGAGTGGTGAAAACACCAGATAACGTGTTTCTCGCACTAACTAGCTCGAAAAGAGCGATCTCGATGATACAGCATACTTCGGACAGAAGTCTCACCAATATTATCGCAGAAAATGCATATTTCAGCTTGAAACCCCACGAAAACCAAGATATCGCTGGTTCTGCATGTCAAACGCACTGTGGAGTGGTGAAAACACCAGATAACGTGTTTCTCGCATTAAATAGCTCGAAAAGAGCGCTCCCGATGTTTCTGCATACTTCGGACAGATGTTTCACCAAGATTATCGTGGAAAATGCATATCTCAGCTTGAAACCTGACGAAAACCAAAATATCGCCGGTTTTGCATATCAAACGCACTGTGGAGTGGTGAAAACCCCAGAAAACGTGTTTCTCGCGTTAAATAGCTAGAAAAGAGCGATCTCGATGATTCTGCACACTTCGGACAGAAGTCTCACCAAGATTATCGCAGACAATGCATATCTCAGCTTGAAACCCCACGAAAACCAAGATATCGCCGGTTCTGCATATCGTACGCACTGTGGAGTGCTGAAAACACCAGATATCGTGTTTCTCGCATTAAATAGCTCGAAAAGTGCGATCTCGATGATTCTGCATACTTCGGACAGAAGACTCACCAAGATTATCGCAGAAAATGAATATCTCTGCTAGAAAACCCACGAAAACCAAGATATCTCCTGTTCTGCATATCCAACGAACTGTGCAGTGGTGAAAACCCCAGAAAACGTGTTTCTCGCATTAAATAGCACGAAATGTACGATCTCGAAGATTCTGCATACTTCTAACAGAAGTCTCAACATGATTATCGCAGATAATGCATATCTCTGCTAGAAACCCCACGAAAACCAAGATATCTCCTGTTCTGCATATCCAACGAACTGTGGTGTGGTGAAAACCCCAGAAAACGTGTTTCTCGCATTACATAGCTCGAAAAGATCGATCTCGATGATTCTGCACACTTCGGACAGAAGTCTCACCAAGATTATCGCAGAGAATGCATATCTCAGCTTGAAACCCCACGAAAACCAAGATATCGCCGGTTCTGCATATTATACGCACTGTGGAGTGCTGAAAACACCAGATAAGATTTTCTCGCATTAACTAGCTCGAAAAGTGCGATCTCGACGATTCAGCATACTTCGGACAGAAGTGTCTCCAAGTTTATCGCAGAAAATGCATATCTCAGCTTGAAACCCCTCGAAAACCAAGATATCACCTGTTCTGCATATCCAACGAATTGTGGTGTGGTGAAAACCCCAGAAAACGTGTTTCTCGCATTAAATAGCTCGAAAAGAGCGATCTCGATGATTCTGCACACTTCGGACAGAAGTCTCACCAAGATTATCGCAGACAATGCATATCTCAGCTTGAAACCCCACGAAAACCCAGATATCGCCGGTTCTGCATATCAAACGCACTGTGGGGTGGGGAAAACACCAGATAAGGTTTTTCTCGCATTAACTAGCTCGAAAAGTGCGATCTCGACGATTCAGCATACTTCGGACAGAAGTGTCTCCAAGTTTATCGCAGAAAATGCATATCTCAGCTTGAAACCCCTCGAAAACCAAGATATCACCTGTTCTGCATATCCAACGAATTGTGGTGTGGTGAAAACCCCAGAAAACGTGTTTCTCGCATTAAATAGCTCGAAAAGAGCGATCTCGATGATTCTGCACACTTCCTACAGAAGTCTCACCAAGATTATCGCAGACAATGCATATCTCAGCTTGAAACCCCACGAAAACCAAGATATCGTCGGTTCTGCATATCAAACGCACTGCGGAGTGGTGAAAACACCAGATAACTTGTTTCTCGCATTAAATAGCTCGAAAAGAGCGCTCTCGACGTTTCTGCATACTTCGGACAGATGTTTCACCAAGCTTATCGTAGAAAATGCATATCTGAGCTTGAAACCCCACGAAAACCAAGATATCGTCGGTTCTGCATATCATACGCACTGTGGAGCGGTGAAAACACCAGATAACATGTTTCTCGCATTAAATAGCTCGAAAAGTGCGATCTCGATGATTCTGCATACTTCGGACAGAAGTCTCACCAAGATTATCGCAGAAAATGCATATCTCAGCTTGAAACCCCACGAAAACCAAGGTTTCGCTGGTTCTGCATATCAAACGCACTGTGGAGTGCTGAAAACACCAGATAACATGTTTCTCGCATTAAATAGCTCGAAAAGTGCGATCTCGATGATTCTGCATACTTCGGACAGAAGTCTCACCAAGATTATCGCAGAAAATGCATATCTCTGCTAGAAACCCCACGAAAACCAAGATATCTCCTGTTCTGCATATCCAACGAACTGTGGAGTGGTGAAAACCCCAGAAAACGTTTTTCTCGCATAGAATAGCTCGAAAAGTACGATCTCGTTGACTCTGCATACTTCGGACAGAAGTCTCACCAAGATTATCGCAGAAAATGCATATCTGAGCTTGAAACCCCACGAAAACCAAGATATCGTCGGTTCTGCATATCATACGCACTGTGGAGCGGTGAAAACACCAGATAACATGTTTCTCGCATTAAATAGCTCGAAAAGTACGATCTCGATGACTTTGCATACTTCGGACTGAAGTCTCACCAAGATTATCGTAAAAAATGCATATCTCAGCTTGAAACCCCACGAAAACCAAGGTTTCGCTGGTTCTGCATATCAAACGCACTGCGGAGTGGTGAAAACACCAGATAACTTGTTTCTCGCATTAAATAGCTCGAAAAGAGCGATCTCGATGACTCTGCATACTTCGGACAGAAGTCTCACCAAGATTATCGCAGAAAATGCATATCTGAGCTTGAAACCCCACGAAAACCAAGATATCGCTGGTTCTGCATATCAAACGCACTGCGGAGTGGTGAAAACACCAGATAACTTGTTTCTCGCATTAAATAGCTCGAAAAGAGCGATCTCGAAGACTCTGCATACTTCGGACAGAAGTCTCACCATGATTATCGCAGAAAATGCATATCTGAGCTTGAAACCCCACGAAAACCAAGATATCGTCGGTTCTGTATATCATACGCACTGTGGAGTGGTGAAAACACCAGATAACGTGTTTCTCGCATTAAATAGCTCGAATAGAGCGATCTCGATGATTAAGCATACTTCGGACAGAAGTCTCACCAAGATTATCGTAAAAAATGCATATCTCAGCTTGAAACCCCACGAAAACCAAGATTTCGCTGGTTCTGCATATCAAACGCACTGTGGTGTGCTGAAAACACCAGATAACGTGTTTGTCGCATTAAATAGCTCGAAAAGTGCGATCTCGATGATTCTGCATACTTCGGACAGAAGTCTCACCATGATTATCGTAAAAAATGCATATCTCAGCTTGAAACCCAACGAAAACCAAGATTTCGCTGGTTCTGCATATCAAACGCACTGTGGAGTGGTGAAAACACCAGATAACGTGTTTCTCGCATTCAATAGGTCGAAAAGAGCGATCTCCATGTTTCTTCATACTTCGGACAGAAGTCTCACCTAGATTATCGCAGAAAATGCATATCTCTGCTAGAAACCCCACGAAAACCAAGATATCTCCTGTTCTGCATATCCAACGAACTGTGGAGTGGTGAAAACCCCAGAAAACGTGTTTCTCGCATTGAATAGCTCGAAAAGTACGATCTCCATGTTTCTGCATACTTCGGACAGAGGTCTCACCATGATTATCGCAGAAAATGCATCTCTCTGCTAGAAACCCCACGAAAACCAAGATATCTCCTGTTCTGCATATCCAACGAACTGTGGAGTGGTGAAAACCCCAGAAAACGTGTTTGTCGCATTAAATAGCTCGAAAAGTACGATCTCGATGACTCTGCATACTTCGGACAGAAGTCTCACCAAGATTATCGCAGAAAATGCATATCTGAGCTTGAAACCCCACGAAAACCAAGATATCGTCGGTTCTGCATATCATACGCACTGTGGAGTGGTGAAAACACCAGATAACGTGTTTCTCGCATTAAATAGCTCGAAAAGTACGATCTCGATGACTCTGCATACTTCGGACAGAAGTCTCACCAAGATTATCGCAGAAAATGCATATCTGAGCTTGAAACCCCGCGAAAACCAAGATATCGTCGGTTCTGCATATCATACGCACTGTGGAGTGGTGAAAACACCAGATAACGTGTTTCTCGCATTAAATAGCTCGAAAAGTGCGATCTCGATGATTCTGCATACTTCGGACAGAAGTCTCACCATGATTATCGCAGAAAATGCATATCTGAGCTTGAAGCCACACGAAAACCAAGATTTCGCTGGTTCTGCATATCAAACGCACTGTGGAGTGGTGAAAACACCAGATAACGTGTTTCTCGCATTCAATAGGTCGAAAAGAGCGATCTCCATGTTTCTTCATACTTCGGACAGAAGTCTCACCAAGATTATCGCAGAAAATGCATATCTGAGCTTGAAACCCCACGAAAACCAAGATTTCGCTGGTTCTGCATATCAAACGCACTGTGGTGTGCTGAAAACACCAGATAACGTGTTTGTCGCATTAAATAGCTCGAAAAGTGCGATCTCGATGATTCTGCATACTTCGGACAGAAGTCTCACCATGATTATCGTAAAAAATGCATATCTCAGCTTGAAACCCAACGAAAACCAAGATATCGTCGGTTCTGCATATCATACGCACTGTGGAGTGGTGAAAACACCAGATAACGTGTTTCTCGCATTAAATAGCTCGAAAAGTGCGATCTCGATGATTCTGCATACTTCGGACAGAAGTCTCACCATGATTATCGCAGAAAATGCATATCTGAGCTTGAAGCCACACGAAAACCAAGATTTCGCTGGTTCTGCATATCAAACGCACTGTGGAGTGGTGAAAACACCAGATAACGTGTTTCTCGCATTCAATAGGTCGAAAAGAGCGATCTCCATGTTTCTTCATACTTCGGACAGAAGTCTCACCAAGATTATCGCAGAAAATGCATATCTGAGCTTGAAACCCCACGAAAACCAAGATTTCGCTGGTTCTGCATATCAAACGCACTGTGGTGTGCTGAAAACACCAGATAACGTGTTTGTCGCATTAAATAGCTCGAAAAGTGCGATCTCGATGATTCTGCATACTTCGGACAGAAGTCTCACCATGATTATCGTAAAAAATGCATATCTCAGCTTGAAACCCAACGAAAACCAAGATTTCGCTGGTTCTGCATATCAAACGCACTGTGGAGTGGTGAAAACACCAGATAACGTGTTTCTCGCATTAAATAGCTCGAAAAGTACGATCTCGATGACTCTGCATACTTCGGACAGAAGTCTCACCAAGATTATCGCAGAAAATGCATATCTGAGCTTGAAACCCCGCGAAAACCAAGATATCGTCGGTTCTGCATATCATACGCACTGTGGAGTGGTGAAAACACCAGATAACGTGTTTCTCGCATTAAATAGCTCGAAAAGTGCGATCTCGATGATTCTGCATACTTCGGACAGAAGTCTCACCATGATTATCGCAGAAAATGCATATCTGAGCTTGAAGCCACACGAAAACCAAGATTTCGCTGGTTATGCATATCAACCGCACTGTGGAGTGGTGAAAACACCCGATAACGTGTTTCTCGCATTAAAAATTTCGAAAAGAGCGATCTCGATGTTTCTGCATACTTCGGACAGAGGTCTCACCATGATGATCGTAAAAAATGCATATCTGAGCTTGAAACCCCACGAAAACCAAGATATCGTCGGTTCAGCATATCATACGCACTGTGGAGTGGTGAAAACACCAGATAACGTGTTTCTCGCATTAAATAGCTCGAAAAGTACGATCTCGATGACTCTGCATACTTCGGACAGAAGTCTCACCAAGATTATCGCAGAAAATGCATATCTGAGCTTGAAACCGCACGAAAACCAAGATATCGTCGGTTCTGCATATCATACGCACTGTGGAGTGGTGAAAACACCAGATAACGTGTTTCTCGCATTAAATAGCTCGAAAAGTGCGATCTCGATGATTCTGCATACTTCGGACAGAAGTCTCACCAAGATTATCGCAGAGAATTCATATCTGAGCTTGAAACCACACGAAAACCAAGATATCGCTGGTTCTGCATATCAAACGCACTGTGGAGTGGTGAAAACACCAGACAAGGTTTTTCTCGCATTAAATAGCTCGAATAGAGCGGTCTCGATGATTAAGCATACTTCGGACAGAAGTCTCACCAAGATTATCGTAAAAAATGCATATCTCAGCTTGAAACCCCACAAAAACCAAGATATCGCCGGTTCTGCATATCAAACGCACTGTGGAGTGGTGAAAACACCAGATAACGTGTTTCTCGCATTAAATATCTCGAAAAGTGCGATCTCGATGATTCTGCATACTTCGGACAGAAGTCTCACCAAGATTATCGCAGAAAATGCATATCTGAGCTTGAAACCACCCGAAAACCAAGATATTGCTGGTTCTGCATATCAAACGCACTGTGGAGTGGTGAAAACACCAGAGAAGGTTTTTCTCGCATTAAATAGCTCGAATAGAGCGGTCTCGATGATTAAGCATACTTCGGACAGAAGTCCCACCAAGATTATCGTAAAAAATGCATATCTCAGCTTGAAACCCCACGAAAACCAAGATTTCGCTGGTTCTGCTAATCAAACGCACTGTGGAGTGGTGAAAACACCAGATAACGTGTTTCTCGCATTAAATAGGTCGAAAAGAGCGATCTCGATGTTTCTGCATACTTCGGACAGAGGTCTCACCAAGATTACCGCAGAAAATGCATATCTCTGCTAGAAACCCCACGAAAACCAAGATATCTCCTGTTCTGCATATCCAACCAACTGTGGAGTGGTGAAAACACCAGATAACGTGTTTCTCGCATTAAATAGCTCGAAAAGTGCGATCTCGATGCTTCTGCATACTTCGGACAGAAGTCTCACCATGATTATCGCAGAAAATGCATATCTGAGCTTGAAGCCACACGAAAACCAAGATTTCGCTGGTTCTGCATATCAAACGCACTGTGGAGTGGTGAAAACACCAGATAACGTGTTTCTCGCATTCAATAGGTCGAAAAGAGCGATCTCGATGTTTCTGCATACTTCGGACAGAGGTCTCACCATGATGATCGTAAAAAATGCATATCTGAGCTTGAAACCCCGCGAAAACCAAGATATCGTCGGTTCTGCATATCATACGCACTGTGGAGTGGTGAAAACACCAGATAACGTGTTTCTCGCATTAAATAGCTCGAAAAGTGCGATCTCGATGATTCTGCATACTTCGGACAGAAGTCTCACCATGATTATCGCAGAAAATGCATATCTGAGCTTGAAGCCACACGAAAACCAAGATTTCGCTGGTTCTGCATATCAAACGCACTGTGGAGTGGTGAAAACACCAGATAACGTGTTTCTCGCATTCAATAGGTCGAAAAGAGCGATCTCCATGTTTCTTCATACTTCGGACAGAAGTCTCACCAAGATTATCGCAGAAAATGCATATCTGAGCTTGAAACCCCACGAAAACCAAGATTTCGCTGGTTCTGCATATCAAACGCACTGTGGTGTGCTGAAAACACCAGAAAACGTGTTTCTCGCATTAAATAGCTCGAAAAGTACGATCTCGATGACTCTGCATACTTCGGACAGAAGTCTCACCAAGATTATCGCAGAAAATGCATATCTGAGCTTGAAACCCCACAAAAACCAAGATATCGTCGGTTCTGCATATCATACGCACTGTGGAGTGGTGAAAACACCAGATAACGTGTTTCTCGCATTAAATAGCTCGAAAAGTGCGATCTCGATGCTTCTGCATACTTCGGACAGAAGTCTCACCATGATTATCGCAGAAAATGCATATCTGAGCTTGAAAGCACACGAAAACCAAGATTTCGCTGGTTCTGCATTTCAACCGCACTGTGGAGTGGTGAAAACACCCGATAACGTGTTTTTCGCATTAAATAGCTCGAATAGTACGATCTCGATGACTCTGCATACTTCGGACAGAAGTCTCACCATGATTATCGCAGAAAATGCATATCTGAGCTTGAAACCCCACGAAAACCAAGATATCGTCGGTTCTGTATATCATACGCACTGTGGAGTGGTGAAAACACCAGATAACGTGTTTCTCGCATAAAATAGCTCGAATAGAGCGATCTCGATGATTAAGCATACTTCGGACAGAAGTCTCACCAAGATTATCGTAAAAAATGCATATCTCAGCTTGAAACCCCACGAAAACCAAGATTTCGCTGGTTCTGCATATCAAACGCACTGTGGTGTGCTGAAAACACCAGATAACGTGTTTGTCGCATTGAATAGCTCGAAAAGTACGATCTCGATGATTCTGCATACTTCGTACAGAAGTCTCACCATGATTATCGTAAAAAATGCATATCTCAGCTTGAAACCCATCGAAAACCAAGATTTCGCTGGTTCTGCATATCAAACGCACTGTGGAGTGGTGAAAACACCAGATAACGTGTTTCTCGCATTCAATAGGTCGAAAAGAGCGATCTCCATGTTTCTGCATACTTCGGACAGAGGTCTCACCAAGATTAGCGCAGAAAATGCATATCTCTGCTAGAAACCCCACGAAAACCAAGGTATCTCCTGTTCTGCATATCCAACGAACTGTGGAGTGGTGAAAACCCCAGAAAACGTGTTTGTCGCATTAAATAGCTCGAAAAGTACGATCTCGATGACTCTGCATACTTCGGACAGAAGTCTCACCATGATTATCGTAAAAAATGCATATCTCAGCTTGAAACCCCACGAAAACCAAGATATCGCTGTTTCTGCATATCAAACGCACTGTGGAGTGGTGAAAACACCAGATAACTTGTTTCTCGCATTAAATAGCTCGAAACGAGCGATCTCGATGATTAAGCATACTTCGGACAGAAGTCTCACCTAGATTATCGCAGAAAATGCATATCTCTGCTAGAAACCCCACGAAAACCAAGATATCTCCTGTTCTGCATATCCAACGAACTGTGGAGTGGTGAAGACCCCAGAAAACGTGTTTCTCGCATTGAATAGCTCGAAAAGTACGATCTCGATGACTCTGCATACTTCGGACAGAAGTCTCACCAAGATTATCGCAGAAAATGCATATCTGAGCTTGAAACCCCACGAAAACCAAGATATCGCTGGTTCTGCATATCAAACGCACTGCGGAGTGGTGAAAATACCAGATAACTTGTTTCTCGCATTAAATAGCTCGAAAAGAGCGATCTCGATGACTCTGCATACTTCGGACAGAAGTCTCACCAAGATTATCGCAGAAAATGCATATCTGAGCTTGAAACCCCACGAAAACCAAGATATCGTCGGTTCTGCATATCATACGCACTGTGGAGTGGTGAAAACACCAGATAACGTGTTTGTCGCATTCAATAGGTCGAAAAGAGCGATCTCCATGTTTCTGCATACTTCGGACAGAGGTCTCACCAAGATTATCGCTGAAAATGCATATCTCTGCTAGAAACCCCACGAAAACCAAGATATCTCCTGTTCTGCATATCCAACGTACTGTGGAGTGGTGAAAACCACAGAAAACGTGTTTGTCGCATTAAATAGCTCGAAAAGTACGATCTCGATGACTCTGCATACTTCGGACAGAAGTCTCACCAAGATTATCGCAGAAAATGCATATCTGAGCTTGAAACCCCACGAAAACCAAGATATCGCTGGTTCTGCATATCAAACGCACTGCGGAGTGGTGAAAACACCAGATAACGTGTTTGTCGCATTAAATAGCTCGAAAAGTGCGATCTCGATGATTCTGCATACTTCGGACAGAAGTCTCACCATGATTATCGTAAAAAATGCATATCTCAGCTTGAAACCCAACGAAAACCAAGATTTCGCTGGTTCTGCATATCAAACGCACTGTGGAGTGGTGAAAACACCAGATAACGTGTTTTTCGCATTAAATAGCTCGAATAGTACGATCTCGATGATTCTGCATACTTCGGACTGAAGTCTCACCAAGATTATCGCAGAAAATGCATATCTGAGCTTGAAACCCCACGTAAACCAAGATATCGCTGGTTCTGCATATCAAACGCACTGTGGAGTGGTGAAAACACCAGATAACTTGTTTCTCGCATTAAATAGCTCGAAACGAGCGATCTCGATGATTAAGCATACTTCGGACAGAAGTCTCACCAAGGTTATCGTAAAAAAATGCATATCTCAGCTTGAAACCCCACGAAAACCAAGATATCGCTGTTTCTGCATATCAAACGCACTGTGGAGTGGTGAAAACACCAGATAACTTGTTTCTCGCATTAAATAGCTCGAAACGAGCGATCTCGATGATTAAGCATACTTCGGACAGAAGTCTCACCTAGATTATCGCAGAAAATGCATATCTCTGCTAGAAACCCCACGAAAACCAAGATATCTCCTGTTCTGCATATCCAACGAACTGTGGAGTGGTGAAGACCCCAGAAAACGTGTTTCTCGCATTGAATAGCTCGAAAAGTACGATCTCGATGACTCTGCATACTTCGGACAGAAGTCTCACCAAGATTATCGCAGAAAATGCATATCTGAGCTTGAAACCCCACGAAAACCAAGATATCGCTGGTTCTGCATATCAAACGCACTGCGGAGTGGTGAAAATACCAGATAACTTGTTTCTCGCATTAAATAGCTCGAACAGAGCGATCTCGATGACTCTGCATACTTCGGACAGAAGTCTCACCAAGATTATCGCAGAAAATGCATATCTGAGCTTGAAACCCCACGAAAACCAAGATATCGTCGGTTCTGCATATCATACGCACTGTGGAGTGGTGAAAACACCAGATAACGTGTTTGTCGCATTCAATAGGTCGAAAAGAGCGATCTCCATGTTTCTGCATACTTCGGACAGAGGTCTCACCAAGATTATCGCTGAAAATGCATATCTCTGCTAGAAACCCCACGAAAACCAAGATATCTCCTGTTCTGCATATCCAACGTACTGTGGAGTGGTGAAAACCACAGAAAACGTGTTTGTCGCATTAAATAGCTCGAAAAGTACGATCTCGATGACTCTGCATACTTCGGACAGAAGTCTCACCAAGATTATCGCAGAAAATGCATATCTGAGCTTGAAACCCCACGAAAACCAAGATATCGCTGGTTCTGCATATCAAACGCACTGCGGAGTGGTGAAAACACCAGATAACGTGTTTGTCGCATTAAATAGCTCGAAAAGTGCGATCTCGATGATTCTGCATACTTCGGACAGAAGTCTCACCATGATTATCGTAACAAATGCATATCTCAGCTTGAAACCCAACGAAAACCAAGATTTCGCTGGTTCTGCATATCAAACGCACTGTGGAGTGGTGAAAACACCAGATAACGTGTTTTTCGCATTAAATAGCTCGAATAGTACGATCTCGATGATTCTGCATACTTCGGACTGAAGTCTCACCAAGATTATCGCAGAAAATGCATATCTGAGCTTGAAACCCCACGTAAACCAAGATATCGCTGGTTCTGCATATCAAACGCACTGTGGAGTGGTGAAAACACCAGATAACTTGTTTCTCGCATTAAATAGCTCGAAACGAGCGATCTCGATGATTAAGCATACTTCGGACAGAAGTCTCACCAAGGTTATCGTAAAAAAATGCATATCTCAGCTTGAAACCCCACGAAAACCAAGATATCGCTGTTTCTGCATATCAAACGCACTGTGGAGTGGTGAAAACACCAGATAACTTGTTTCTCGCATTAAATAGCTGGAAACGAGCGATCTCGATGATTAAGCATACTTCGGACAGAAGTCTCACCAAGATTATCGTAAAAAAATGCATATCTCAGCTTGAAACCCCACGAAAACCAAGATTTCGCTGGTTCTGCATATCAAACGCACTGTGGAGTGGTGAAAACACCAGATAACGTGTTTTTCGCATTAAATAGCTCGAATAGTACGATCTCGATGATTCTGCATACTTCGGACTGAAGTCTCACCAAGATTATCGCAGAAAATGCATATCTGAGCTTGAAACCCCACGTAAACCAAGATATCGGTGGTTCTGCATATCAAACGCACTGTGGAGTGGTGAAAACACCAGATAACTTGTTTCTCGCATTAAATAGCTTGAAAAGTGCGATCTCGATGATTCTGCATACTTCGGACAGAAGTCTCACCATGATTATCGTAAAAAATGCATATCTCAGCTTGAAACCCCACGAAAACCAAGATATCGCTGTTTCTGCATATCAAACGCACTGTGGAGTGGTGAAAACACCAGATAACTTGTTTCTCGCATTAAATAGCTCGAAACGAGCGATCTCGATGATTAAGCATACTTCGGACAGAAGTCTCACCAAGATTATCGTAAAAAAATGCATATCTCAGCTTGAAACCCCACGAAAACCAAGATTTCGCTGGTTCTGCATATCAAACGCACTGTGGAGTGCTGAAAACACCAGATAACGTGTTTGTCGCATTAAATAGCTCGAAAAGTGCGATCTCGATGTTTCTGCATACTTCGGACAGAAGTCTCATCAAGATTATCGTAAAAAATGCATATCTCAGCTTGAAACCCCACGAAAACCCAGATATCGCTGGTTCTGCATATCGAACGCACTGTGGAGTGCTGAAAACACCAGATAACGTGTTTGTCGCATTAAATAGCTGGAAAAGTGCGATCTCGATGATTCTGCATACTTCGGACAGAAGTCTCACCATGATTATCGTAAAAAATGCATATCTCAGCTTGAAACCCAACGAAAACCAAGATTTCGCTGGTTCTGCATATCAAACGCACTGTGGAGTGTTGAATACACCAGATAACGTGTTTCTCGCATTCAATAGGTCGAAAAGAGCGATCTCCATGTTTCTGCATACTTCGGACAGAGGTCTCACCAAGATTATCGCAGAAAATGCATATCTCTGCTAGAAACCCCACGAAAACCAAGATATCTCCTGTTCTGCATATCTAACGAACTGTGGAGTGGTGAAAACCCCAGAAAACGTGTTTGTCGCATTAAATAGCTCGAAAAGTACGATCTCGATGACTCTGCATACTTCGGACAGAAGTCTCACCAAGATTATCGCAGAAAATGCATATCTGAGCTTGAAACCCCACGAAAACCAAGATATCGCTGGTTCTGCATATCAAACGCACTGCGGAGTGGTGAAAACACCAGATAACTTGTTTCTCGCATTAAATAGCTCGAAAAGAGCGATCTCGATGACTCTGCATACTTCGGACAGAAGTCTCACCAAGATTATCGCAGAAAATGCATATCTCTGCTAGAAACCCCACGAAAACCAAGATATCTCCTGTTCTGCATATCCAACGAACTGTGGAGTGGTGAAAACCCCAGAAAACGTGTTTGTCGCATTAAATAGCTCGAAAAGTACGATCTCGATGACTCTGCATACTTCGGACAGAAGTCTCACCAAGATTATCGCAGAAAATGCATATCAGAGCTTGAAACCCCACGAAAACCAAGATATCGTCGGTTCTGCATATCATACGCACTGTGGAGTGGTGAAAACACCAGATAACGTGTTTCTCGCATTAAATAGCTCGAAAAGTGCGATCTCGATGATTCTGCATACTTCGGACAGAAGTCTTACCATGATTATCGTAAAAAATGCATATCTCAGCTTGAAACCCAACGAAAACCAAGATTTCGCTGGTTCTGCATATCAAACGCACTGTGGAGTGGTGAAAACACCAGATAACGTGTTTCTCGCATTCAATAGGTCGAAAAGTACGATCTCGATGACTCTGCATACTTCGGACAGAAGTCTCACCAAGATTATCGCAGAAAATGCATATCAGAGCTTGAAACCCCACGAAAACCAAGATATCGTCGGTTCTGCATATCATACGCACTGTGGAGTGGTGAAAACACCAGATAACGTGTTTCTCGCATTAAATAGCTCGAAAAGTGCGATCTCGATGATTCTGCATACTTCGGACAGAAGTCTTACCATGATTATCGTAAAAAATGCATATCTCAGCTTGAAACCCAACGAAAACCAAGATTTCGCTGGTTCTGCATATCAAACGCACTGTGGTGTGCTGAAAACACCAGATAACGTGTTTGTCGCATTAAATAGCTCGAAAAGTGCGATCTCGATGATTCTGCATACTTCGGACAGAAGTCTTACCATGATTATCGTAAAAAATGCATATCTCAGCTTGAAACCCAACGAAAACCAAGATTTCGCTGGTTCTGCATATCAAACGCACTGTGGAGTGGTGAAAACACCAGATAACGTGTTTCTCGCATTCAATAGGTCGAAAAGAGCGATCTCCATGTTTCTGCATACTTCGGAAAGAAATCTCACCAAGATTATCGCAGAAAATGCATATCTGAGCTTGAAATCCCACGAAAACCAAGATATCGTCGGTTCTGCATATCATACGCACTGTGGAGTGGTGAAAACACCAGATAACTTGTTTCTCGCATTAAATAGCTCGAAACGAGCGATCTCGATGATTAAGCATACTTCGGACAGAAGTCTCACCTAGATTATCGCAGAAAATGCATATCTCTGCTAGAAACCCCACGAAAACCAAGATATCTCCTGTTCTGCATATCCAACGAACTGTGGAGTGGTGAAGACCCCAGAAAACGTGTTTCTCGCATTGAATAGCTCGAAAAGTACGATCTCGATGACTCTGCATACTTCGGACAGAAGTCTCACCAAGATTATCGCAGAAAATGCATATCTGAGCTTGAAACCCCACGAAAACCAAGATATCGCTGGTTCTGCATATCAAACGCACTGCGGAGTGGTGAAAATACCAGATAACTTGTTTCTCGCATTAAATAGCTCGAAAAGAGCGATCTCGATGACTCTGCATACTTCGGACAGAAGTCTCACCAAGATTATCGCAGAAAATGCATATCTGAGCTTGAAACCCCACGAAAACCAAGATATCGTCGGTTCTGCATATCATACGCACTGTGGAGTGGTGAAAACACCAGATAACGTGTTTGTCGCATTCAATAGGTCGAAAAGAGCGATCTCCATGTTTCTGCATACTTCGGACAGAGGTCTCACCAAGATTATCGCTGAAAATGCATATCTCTGCTAGAAACCCCACGAAAACCAAGATATCTCCTGTTCTGCATATCCAACGTACTGTGGAGTGGTGAAAACCACAGAAAACGTGTTTGTCGCATTAAATAGCTCGAAAAGTACGATCTCGATGACTCTGCATACTTCGGACAGAAGTCTCACCAAGATTATCGCAGAAAATGCATATCTGAGCTTGAAACCCCACGAAAACCAAGATATCGCTGGTTCTGCATATCAAACGCACTGCGGAGTGGTGAAAACACCAGATAACGTGTTTGTCGCATTAAATAGCTCGAAAAGTGCGATCTCGATGATTCTGCATACTTCGGACAGAAGTCTCACCATGATTATCGTAAAAAATGCATATCTCAGCTTGAAACCCAACGAAAACCAAGATTTCGCTGGTTCTGCATATCAAACGCACTGTGGAGTGGTGAAAACACCAGATAACGTGTTTTTCGCATTAAATAGCTCGAATAGTACGATCTCGATGATTCTGCATACTTCGGACTGAAGTCTCACCAAGATTATCGCAGAAAATGCATATCTGAGCTTGAAACCCCACGTAAACCAAGATATCGCTGGTTCTGCATATCAAACGCACTGTGGAGTGGTGAAAACACCAGATAACTTGTTTCTCGCATTAAATAGCTCGAAACGAGCGATCTCGATGATTAAGCATACTTCGGACAGAAGTCTCACCAAGGTTATCGTAAAAAAATGCATATCTCAGCTTGAAACCCCACGAAAACCAAGATATCGCTGTTTCTGCATATCAAACGCACTGTGGAGTGGTGAAAACACCAGATAACTTGTTTCTCGCATTAAATAGCTCGAAACGAGCGATCTCGATGATTAAGCATACTTCGGACAGAAGTCTCACCTAGATTATCGCAGAAAATGCATATCTCTGCTAGAAACCCCACGAAAACCAAGATATCTCCTGTTCTGCATATCCAACGAACTGTGGAGTGGTGAAGACCCCAGAAAACGTGTTTCTCGCATTGAATAGCTCGAAAAGTACGATCTCGATGACTCTGCATACTTCGGACAGAAGTCTCACCAAGATTATCGCAGAAAATGCATATCTGAGCTTGAAACCCCACGAAAACCAAGATATCGCTGGTTCTGCATATCAAACGCACTGCGGAGTGGTGAAAATACCAGATAACTTGTTTCTCGCATTAAATAGCTCGAACAGAGCGATCTCGATGACTCTGCATACTTCGGACAGAAGTCTCACCAAGATTATCGCAGAAAATGCATATCTGAGCTTGAAACCCCACGAAAACCAAGATATCGTCGGTTCTGCATATCATACGCACTGTGGAGTGGTGAAAACACCAGATAACGTGTTTGTCGCATTCAATAGGTCGAAAAGAGCGATCTCCATGTTTCTGCATACTTCGGACAGAGGTCTCACCAAGATTATCGCTGAAAATGCATATCTCTGCTAGAAACCCCACGAAAACCAAGATATCTCCTGTTCTGCATATCCAACGTACTGTGGAGTGGTGAAAACCACAGAAAACGTGTTTGTCGCATTAAATAGCTCGAAAAGTACGATCTCGATGACTCTGCATACTTCGGACAGAAGTCTCACCAAGATTATCGCAGAAAATGCATATCTGAGCTTGAAACCCCACGAAAACCAAGATATCGCTGGTTCTGCATATCAAACGCACTGCGGAGTGGTGAAAACACCAGATAACGTGTTTGTCGCATTAAATAGCTCGAAAAGTGCGATCTCGATGATTCTGCATACTTCGGACAGAAGTCTCACCATGATTATCGTAACAAATGCATATCTCAGCTTGAAACCCAACGAAAACCAAGATTTCGCTGGTTCTGCATATCAAACGCACTGTGGAGTGGTGAAAACACCAGATAACGTGTTTTTCGCATTAAATAGCTCGAATAGTACGATCTCGATGATTCTGCATACTTCGGACTGAAGTCTCACCAAGATTATCGCAGAAAATGCATATCTGAGCTTGAAACCCCACGTAAACCAAGATATCGCTGGTTCTGCATATCAAACGCACTGTGGAGTGGTGAAAACACCAGATAACTTGTTTCTCGCATTAAATAGCTCGAAACGAGCGATCTCGATGATTAAGCATACTTCGGACAGAAGTCTCACCAAGGTTATCGTAAAAAAATGCATATCTCAGCTTGAAACCCCACGAAAACCAAGATATCGCTGTTTCTGCATATCAAACGCACTGTGGAGTGGTGAAAACACCAGATAACTTGTTTCTCGCATTAAATAGCTGGAAACGAGCGATCTCGATGATTAAGCATACTTCGGACAGAAGTCTCACCAAGATTATCGTAAAAAAATGCATATCTCAGCTTGAAACCCCACGAAAACCAAGATTTCGCTGGTTCTGCATATCAAACGCACTGTGGAGTGGTGAAAACACCAGATAACGTGTTTTTCGCATTAAATAGCTCGAATAGTACGATCTCGATGATTCTGCATACTTCGGACTGAAGTCTCACCAAGATTATCGCAGAAAATGCATATCTGAGCTTGAAACCCCACGTAAACCAAGATATCGGTGGTTCTGCATATCAAACGCACTGTGGAGTGGTGAAAACACCAGATAACTTGTTTCTCGCATTAAATAGCTTGAAAAGTGCGATCTCGATGATTCTGCATACTTCGGACAGAAGTCTCACCATGATTATCGTAAAAAATGCATATCTCAGCTTGAAACCCCACGAAAACCAAGATATCGCTGTTTCTGCATATCAAACGCACTGTGGAGTGGTGAAAACACCAGATAACTTGTTTCTCGCATTAAATAGCTCGAAACGAGCGATCTCGATGATTAAGCATACTTCGGACAGAAGTCTCACCAAGATTATCGTAAAAAAATGCATATCTCAGCTTGAAACCCCACGAAAACCAAGATTTCGCTGGTTCTGCATATCAAACGCACTGTGGAGTGCTGAAAACACCAGATAACGTGTTTGTCGCATTAAATAGCTCGAAAAGTGCGATCTCGATGTTTCTGCATACTTCGGACAGAAGTCTCATCAAGATTATCGTAAAAAATGCATATCTCAGCTTGAAACCCCACGAAAACCCAGATATCGCTGGTTCTGCATATCGAACGCACTGTGGAGTGCTGAAAACACCAGATAACGTGTTTGTCGCATTAAATAGCTGGAAAAGTGCGATCTCGATGATTCTGCATACTTCGGACAGAAGTCTCACCATGATTATCGTAAAAAATGCATATCTCAGCTTGAAACCCAACGAAAACCAAGATTTCGCTGGTTCTGCATATCAAACGCACTGTGGAGTGTTGAATACACCAGATAACGTGTTTCTCGCATTCAATAGGTCGAAAAGAGCGATCTCCATGTTTCTGCATACTTCGGACAGAGGTCTCACCAAGATTATCGCAGAAAATGCATATCTCTGCTAGAAACCCCACGAAAACCAAGATATCTCCTGTTCTGCATATCTAACGAACTGTGGAGTGGTGAAAACCCCAGAAAACGTGTTTGTCGCATTAAATAGCTCGAAAAGTACGATCTCGATGACTCTGCATACTTCGGACAGAAGTCTCACCAAGATTATCGCAGAAAATGCATATCTGAGCTTGAAACCCCACGAAAACCAAGATATCGCTGGTTCTGCATATCAAACGCACTGCGGAGTGGTGAAAACACCAGATAACTTGTTTCTCGCATTAAATAGCTCGAAAAGAGCGATCTCGATGACTCTGCATACTTCGGACAGAAGTCTCACCAAGATTATCGCAGAAAATGCATATCTCTGCTAGAAACCCCACGAAAACCAAGATATCTCCTGTTCTGCATATCCAACGAACTGTGGAGTGGTGAAAACCCCAGAAAACGTGTTTGTCGCATTAAATAGCTCGAAAAGTACGATCTCGATGACTCTGCATACTTCGGACAGAAGTCTCACCAAGATTATCGCAGAAAATGCATATCAGAGCTTGAAACCCCACGAAAACCAAGATATCGTCGGTTCTGCATATCATACGCACTGTGGAGTGGTGAAAACACCAGATAACGTGTTTCTCGCATTAAATAGCTCGAAAAGTGCGATCTCGATGATTCTGCATACTTCGGACAGAAGTCTTACCATGATTATCGTAAAAAATGCATATCTCAGCTTGAAACCCAACGAAAACCAAGATTTCGCTGGTTCTGCATATCAAACGCACTGTGGAGTGGTGAAAACACCAGATAACGTGTTTCTCGCATTCAATAGGTCGAAAAGTACGATCTCGATGACTCTGCATACTTCGGACAGAAGTCTCACCAAGATTATCGCAGAAAATGCATATCAGAGCTTGAAACCCCACGAAAACCAAGATATCGTCGGTTCTGCATATCATACGCACTGTGGAGTGGTGAAAACACCAGATAACGTGTTTCTCGCATTAAATAGCTCGAAAAGTGCGATCTCGATGATTCTGCATACTTCGGACAGAAGTCTTACCATGATTATCGTAAAAAATGCATATCTCAGCTTGAAACCCAACGAAAACCAAGATTTCGCTGGTTCTGCATATCAAACGCACTGTGGTGTGCTGAAAACACCAGATAACGTGTTTGTCGCATTAAATAGCTCGAAAAGTGCGATCTCGATGATTCTGCATACTTCGGACAGAAGTCTTACCATGATTATCGTAAAAAATGCATATCTCAGCTTGAAACCCAACGAAAACCAAGATTTCGCTGGTTCTGCATATCAAACGCACTGTGGAGTGGTGAAAACACCAGATAACGTGTTTCTCGCATTCAATAGGTCGAAAAGAGCGATCTCCATGTTTCTGCATACTTCGGAAAGAAATCTCACCAAGATTATCGCAGAAAATGCATATCTGAGCTTGAAATCCCACGAAAACCAAGATATCGTCGGTTCTGCATATCATACGCACTGTGGAGTGGTGAAAACACCAGATAACGTGTTTTTCGCATTAAATAGCTCGAATAGTACGATCTCGATGACTCTGCATACTTCGGACAGAAGTCTCACCATGATTATCGCAGAAAATGCATATCTGAGCTTGAAACCCCACGAAAACCAAGATATCGTCGGTTCTGTATATCATACGCACTGTGGAGTGGTGAAAACACCAGATAACGTGTTTCTCGCATTAAATAGCTCGAATAGAGCGATCTCGATGATTAAGCATACTTCGGACAGAAGTCTCACCAAGATTATCGCAGAAAATACATATCTCAGCTTGAAACCCGACGAAAACCAAAATATTTCCGGTTCTGCATATCCAACGCACTGTGGAGTGGTGAAAACACCAGATAACGTGTTTCTCGCACTAACTAGCTCGAAAAGAGCGATCTTGATGATACAGCATACTTCGGACAGAAGTCTCACCAATATTATCGCAGAAAATGCATATTTCAGCTTGAAACCCCACGAAAACCAAAATATCTCCGGTTCTGCATATCCAACGCACTGTGGAGTGGTGAAAACACCAGATAACGTGTTTCTCGCACTAACTAGCTCGAAAAGAGCGATCTCGATGATACAGCATACTTCGGACAGAAGTCTCACCAATATTATCGCAGAAAATGCATATTTCAGCTTGAAACCCCACGAAAACCAAGATATCGCTGGTTCTGCATGTCAAACGCACTGTGGAGTGGTGAAAACACCAGATAACGTGTTTCTCGCATTAAATAGCTCGAAAAGAGCGCTCCCGATGTTTCTGCATACTTCGGACAGATGTTTCACCAAGATTATCGTGGAAAATGCATATCTCAGCTTGAAACCTGACGAAAACCAAAATATCGCCGGTTTTGCATATCAAACGCACTGTGGAGTGGTGAAAACCCCAGAAAACGTGTTTCTCGCGTTAAATAGCTAGAAAAGAGCGATCTCGATGATTCTGCACACTTCGGACAGAAGTCTCACCAAGATTATCGCAGACAA